>MU181966.1:855069-883154 GCA_016904865.1 Pissodes strobi
GCCATTCTTCCTCTACTCTCTTGAACATTCCACGTGCCACAAATCATGATCCTTTTCCTTGACCTGTGTCGTTTATCATGTGATCAGTCCGTAGCTCCGAGGCTTTGTCTAGATTTTTTGGTAAGTTAACAGATTTTCCAAGTGATGGAGAACCTGTCCATCGCCTCAACCCCCAGCCTGGAGGACCAGGTGTTTTATTTTTCGGGGTATTCATCCCCTAGACTGATTGTCGACCATGACTAGAGAGCTCAGTCTGCCCTTTTTATTCAGCTCGTTTGTTCCTTCACCCTTGGGATTTTACTACCCTCTTTCGCTTTTGAATCCTTGGCTTTCTCTTCGCCTGTACCCTAGGCAGGGGCCCTCACAGGGTGCTATCATCCGGGCCAGATGAACCCTGTTTTTTTTTAACGAGGTTGTTACTCCTCCCCCTTACCACTTTTGCAACCTGGCTTGGGACAGGCGTAGGCGGGTTTTTCAATAATGATATTACATTTTTATAAGACGTGATCGTTAAAGTTCAAATTTTTGCCTCTGGCGCGCATGATTGTTCACCGCCTCGCCACCCGGCAGCTGCACATTGCGAATAAGGCCATTCTACTAGGTGCAATCGCGAGTTAAAATCCGTTACAGAAAAAGCTTGGGCCATACTTAGAAAAATCAGAATTGTATCTATCATATTTGTACACCATAATAACAAAAGTAGACATTTTAATTAACTAGGTGTATCTAGTTTTCCTACTATGCAAAAGACAGGAAGGGTAACGAATTGTCTCCATTTAGATGGGTTTTAAGAAATGACTAAAACATACTGATCAATAATTAGCAAACCTTCCTTAGAGTTGGAGCAAAGGAAGGATTTAATATAAGGGTTCTTTTCGGCTTCAAACTATTCCTAACTTCCTCAATATTAACTTTTAGTTGTAAAAAAATCCTATGATTAAATGAGCATTATCGACATTTTTGACAGTTCACAATTTTTTTCTCGGCTTCTTCTTTGTTAATGTAATTTTTTTGAGAAAATTATGTTTCCATATATTTATTAAAAATAAGGCGAATCAGAAATTCAATTAACAGCCTCCTCATGTAAATTAAAAACTACACATAATACAATCAGAACTTTCCAGAGAGAAGTGGCAGATAGACAACTACAAAGCAAAAAATGCATAGGTCAGAAAAGCATAGAATATGCATTGCTTGTATTACTGTCTCGCTAACTTTGTTGGTGCAAGTCCAACGTGCATATTAATTACTTTAACAAAAAGTAGTTCCCACAAAAATATTTCTGTAATCGCAATTACGTTTGCAAAAGAAATAATTTAAAACTCGAATTAAAATGTATAATGGCACTGAGGTATTGAAGTTGGACCGAAATTAGGTAGATATCACTACTTTATATGAGTGAGCGCTTTACCAAACAATTCAGTTATTCCCTTAGATTAGATTATATTTGGTAAGACTACTGAAACTAAATATTTTTGCTTTTGGTTCTAGACTTCATTGATAAAACATGTATCCCATGTCAACCAAACTGCGCAGGATGTCAAGATCGACCAGATCACTGTACCAGTTGCGATCACCATCTTTTGCTTTACCAGAATAAATGTTTGGCGTCGTGCCCGTCCAGTACTTTCGAGACTGACGATTACAGGTTCGTACAAAACTATGTACCGTTCCCATTAAACTATTAATATTTTTTCGCTTTATTATTTATTATCAGTAGTTTAATTTTTGCATGTGTGTTATTTTTCTTTTCGATTTCATTACATTTATATTATATGGTGTATATTTTGTATTCCCTACCAGACAAATACGCGCAATGAGTAAAATGTTACCTTGCTTGTGGTACAACGTAGAACGAAAGTTATCAAACTAAGAGTCTATGGCATAATATATTCTACCCAAAAGGGCGGTTAACTTCACAGTTTAAATAAAATAAGTAAAATTTAAATTTACCTTTGAACAACTTTTTTACTTTTCAGATGTGCACCGTGTCACGAATCTTGTGAAACCTGCACCGGCTCCAATAGCTCTCAGTGTGTAATATGTCCTTCCGGTCGATTTTGGAATGAAGGGCGTTGTGTGGGGGATTGTCCAGCTCACCATTTTGCCGACAACAACCAACGAGAATGCGTGGAATGTCCTCCTGGATGCAGTGAATGTAACGCATCCACTTGTATATCTTGTCTGGATGACTGGAAAGTTAATATTAAAGGACGGTGTCAAACTCAGTCTAGCGACAAGTGTGATGTTGGTAAGTGGTGATGGATTTCATTTAAAAGTCAGTTAGAATTGACTTGTACGCGAATAAAGTCGGCTAATCATTATATGTAAGAATATGAAGATTAGTTGATTTAAACTTTTGAGCCACAGTAAATCAAGTTCGCAATAATTCGTCTAAAAAATATCAATTCGAGAAGTAAAAAATGGCGAAACACTATAAAAGGTTTGGGGAAATTTTAATTTTTCAAAAATATGAATTCTCGAACAGTTTAGTACGATTTTTTTGCCGATTGAAATATTTCCAAAGCCACTGTTCTGCCTTACAATGCAATCCAATAAGAATATGAATATTTTTTCAGATCAATATTACGATAATGGCTTTTGCAAACAGTGCCACTCGACTTGCGACTCCTGCGATGGTCCTACCGAAAGGGCATGTATGTCCTGCGCAAGTCCTTTAATACTCCAAGGCACTAAATGTGTGGGAAGATGTGACGATGGATTTTACCATGAGAAAGATACTCAAGTTTGTGAGCCATGCTTGCACACGTGCGCCAAATGTGTAGCAAAAATGAATTGTTCGGATTGTGTGCCTGGATTAGAGGTGAGAAACAAAATTATATCCCATCCTAGTCGTAACCTTCTGCGTCTGTATCAGGTCAGAGCGAGACTATTTCCCACAATAGTAATGTAAAAATTTTCAGACGATTTTTGAGCATTGTTATCAATATGATAAAAGAAAATTGAATGTCACTCCCAATTTCGTCAGAAGCGATATTTAATAATTTTAACCAACATGTATTGTTAGTGACATGGTATATTTTGCAGCTAAATCTGTATATATATATTTCATCTTACACTTTTATCGAAAATTTTAAACAAACCATAAATCCAAACGACATTAAATATAATAAAACACATAATAGCAAACAAGATTCACCTGGACTTAAAGAAAACACTATATTTGACCAATTATTAGTTTCGGCGGTAGGATCCTTGGGAAACATCGTTGAATAATAATAGGGATAATTAGTGCACTGCTTTTAGATGTTTCAAAATAATTTAATGAGATATTTTTCTCTACATGTTTCGGCTTGATGAGGCCTTTATCAAGAGTAGTTGTAGACTAAAATTTAAAATTGTTATACCCTACTAAACCGCCTGACGGTATTTTGTTTTTATTGCACTGTCAATTATGCAGCTGTTTAAAGAGCAGGTCAGTTGGTCGTTCGTATTTAAAACGTCTGTTTTCTGTGACTTTTGGATTTCTAGGTACTCCAAAAGGCCTTTTGCTTTTTGTTTCCGTGTGTAAAAGTTTGACATTATTCGTACCTATAAAATGGTTATTTTCTATACAATGTTTTGCTAAGCCAGAGTTTTTAATATTATGTAAAATCTATTTTTTGTGTTCTTTAATCCTAATATTTAAGTTTCGACCAGTTTGTCCTACGTATACAGCTTCACCGTTCACACAATTTATTTTGTAAACACCAGATTTAGATTGTTTTTCAATTTTGTCTTTATTGTTTACTAGTCTTCTCCCTAGATTATTCTTATTAACCTGAATTGTTTTACAGCCAAATTTATTTAATTTTTTAATAATAGTAAATTTGGCTGTAAAACATTTCAGGTTAATAAGAATAATCTAGGGAAAAGACTAATAAACAATAAAGACAAAATTGACAAAGAATCTAAATCTGGTGTTTACAAAAAAAATTGTGTGAGCTGTGAAGCTGTATACGTAGGACAAACTGGTCGAAACTTAAATATTAGGATTAAATAACACAAAAAATCGATTTTACGTAATATTAAAAACTCTGGCTTAGCAAAACATTGTATAGAAAATAACCATTTTATAGATACGAATAATGTCAAACTTTTATACACGGAAACAAAATGCAAAAGGCTGAACCTTTTGCAGTACCTAGAAATCCAGAAGTCACAGAAAACAGACGTTTTAAATACAAACGACCAACTGACCTGCTCTTTAAATACCTGCATAATTGACAGTGCAATAAAACAAAATACCGTCAGGCGGTTTAGTAGGGTATAACAATTTTAGATTTTAGTATACTAAAACTCTCTTGATAAAGGCCTCATCAAGCCGAAACATATGTAGAGAAAAATATCTCATTAAATTATTTTGAAACATCTAAAAGCATTGTACTAATTATCCCTAGTATTATTATATTTGACCAATTTGACCATGTATTTTGAGGAACAACTAAGCAATACATTTCGCATTCATTACGTTATAAAAAAATATTTTTTGGTGGAAAGTATTAGCTTCTCATCTTATTTGTTTAAATAGTATATTATTTAACGAGATATAATATCGATCATAACCATCAGAGTGCGTTATGGACTTTTTATACGTGAGTCAAATGCTATACGTTATCTACAACCATTATAGACGCATAAAATACTTAGCTAGAAAGCGAAATTTTAACAGTTACGTTAACCGAAACGTCATCACTTACCTATATTGATATTTCTCGTTTCCATAGTTGCAGGCTCTTAGATTGCCTATTACGAATTCATAATTACACTTGTTGTTTTATAAGCAATTTTACTTATCATAATATTATGCAAAGGATAATGCTCTTACTATCATAAGTATTATAAGTCTGTTATTAAATGGTTGTAGACAAAATTATTTAAAATAGTTAAATCAATATATTAACATTTGATTTGATTCCCCCTTCTGAAATTGAAATTAAAAAAAGGGCTGTTTATAGACTGAGTTACAAACTCAACGTTGTCCGAGAAAACATTAAAATTAGTCAAAATTTTAAATAATTAAATAAATAACAAATGTTTTCATGCTTTTACCTGAAGTTAACTTTAATAGTTTATGATTGCAACCATTATAAATTTCAGATATTACAAATAAAATAGTTATTTGTTTTTTAAGTACTTACAGTTTATATTTCCCTTTCATCATCCTCTCGACATCTACTGCTGGACATAACCCTCATCAAGTGTTTTCCATTCTTCCCTATTTTGCGCGGTTCCAATCCAGTTTGTGGATATTCGCTTTATATCATCCGTCCATCGGATTGGTGGTCTCCCTACACTTCTTTTATAAGGTCGAGGTCTCCATTCTATTAACTTCTTCGACCATCTCCCGTCCTTTGTTCTAGCCACATGTCCAGCCCATCGTCATTTCAGCCTTGTAATGATTTCTATTATGTCTTGGACTCCCGTTCTGCGTCTCAAGTCCTCGTTTCCGACCCTGTCCCTCAGGCTCACGCCTATCATTGCTCCCTCCATTTTTCTTTGTGCTACCTGCAATTTTGTTATGGTTACCTTTGTCAGTGTGAGAGTTTCTGCTCCATACGTGATCATCGGCAATATGCATGTGTTAAAAGTTTTACGTTTTGGACTGATAGGCATATCACTTTTAAGGACGTTTCGTAGCTTTCCGAAAGCAGCCCATCCCAGAGAGATTCTCCTTTGAAGCTCGTTCGTCTGGTTATCCCTGCCGATACTGATTTCATGTCCTAGATACACATACTTTTCTGCTGTTTCTATGTTTGTTCCGTTTATTTCTATGTTTTTACTGGACACTAAATTTGTCATTAATTTTGTTTTATTAAAGTTTATACTAAGACCCACTCCCTTTGCAGCTGCGTGCAGTTCTCTTAACTGATCTCCTATTTTTCCTAAATCGTCCGAGATAATAACGATATCGTCAGCGAATTTGAGATCACTGAGATATTCTCCATCGACGTTAATTCCCTTGTCCTCCCATTCCAGAGATTTTAAAGCATATTCCAATACAGCATTAAAAAGTTTCGGCGACATGGTGTCGCCTTGTCTTACTCCGCGTTTTATATTTATTTTTTCTGTGTTTGTGTGAAGCTGTACTGTTGTAGTTGCTGTCTTGTAGATGTTGTATATTTGTTTGGTGTATCTGTAGTCTACTTGGCATTGTTTTAGAGCTTCAAATGTTGAGTCCAGTTCTACAGTGTCAAAAGCTTTTTCGAAGTCGACAAATATCAATGCCAGAGGTCTGTTATATTCGACTGCTTTTTCTATGAGGACTTTTAGACTTTGTAGATGCTCATTGGTTCCAAAACCAGAACGGAAGCCCGCCTTTTCTTTTGCCTGGTAAAAGTCTTAATTTGTTTTCAATTCTGCCGACTATTATCCTGGTAAATAGTTTGTATAAGTGATTCAGCAGACTTATGGGTCTATAGTTCGCGAGATTGGTTTTGTCTTCCTTTTTGTGCAGTAGAACTGTAATTGCGTTATTCCATTTCTGGGGAATAGGAGCACTCTGAAGGCACACATTGAATAGTATTTTTATTTTATTCAGTAGAGTTGGTCCTCCAGCTTTAATGGGTTCTATAACTACACCGTCTTCTCCTGGAGCCCTGCCGTTTTTCATTTTTTGGATGGCGTAGTTGATTTCTTCCTCGGTTATGTCAGGTTAGTCCTCAAATCCTTGATTCATAATACCCTTGGTCTCTGTTATTGAAAGTTGATCTGATTCATACTTATGTTGGCTTTCATAGAGTTGTTTATAAAATTCCTAAACTCTTTGAAGTATTTCATCTATATTTAAGCTTACCTGTCCTTGGCTATTTTTATTTTGTTAATTTCGGGTTTCCCTTTAGAGAGATTTCTCCTAAGAACTTTAAGACTTTTGTTATGTTCTATTGTTTCTCTAATAAGTTGTGTATTTTTTTGCCTTTTTTTTCATTATGTGTTTGTAATTCTATGTGAGCTTTGATCATCCTATGGTCGCTACTGGTAGAGAATTGATTTAAGACCGTGACGTCTTTTAAATGCCTTTTCTGTTGGAGATGAAGAAGTCTATTTCGTTATGAGTCTTGCCATCTGGGCTTTCCCATGTCCATCGTCTGTGTTTTTTCTTAAAAAAGAAGCTGTTCATCTCATATAGGTTAATCTCAAGCAGATACCCCAATAAAGTTTCGCCCCTCGCGTTCCTACCTTCGCTTCCATAGTTTCCAAGCGCGACTTCTGTGTTGGTTAATTTAGTGCCTATTTTTGCGTTGAAATCTCCACATATGATGTTGTAGTGAGTTGGGTTTTCATTCCATGCCTCTGATATTTGCTCTCCCTTCAGTTTCGTTGATTTCTATTAAGGAACTACACTCTCCGACTAAAAAAATAAAAACATTATATTTGATCCTTTTTTGAGAATCCACAACAGAATTCCAGCTGGATTTTTCTAAACCAAACACCATAATCCAGTTAGCTTCTAGTAAACCCTTTCAATTCGTTTCTTTTCATTACACAACATTAAAAGAAATAACATCAATGTATATGCTGCGACATTTTGTAAGGAATTTGTTATTGTATAAATTAGAGAAAACATAAAATTCGTGTTTTAATTTTGTTTTAAATTTTTGACCGCTAGAAGTAACTTAATTAGAAATCTAAGCCTATAAAGAAATATGTAACCAAATTTTGTTAATTTTTGTTTAACACCAAATGTAATCGCATCGCATCATATAGATTCTCATTTCTTTCCCCATGCAAAAGACAAAATTCTTGTTCAGAGAAATTGAATATAATGACATTTTCCCAAACTGAAGACTAAGCAGTATACCAGACTTTATCCTCTGAAATCCCATAGAGTTAGCTTCTAAGCATATCGAGCCTTCATTCGGTCACTGGCGAGACGTTCAAACACATCATCGTTGAACACTGCCGGAACCATGATTTCACGTCCTGGCAGTAGTTGATCCAGTAAAATATGTCGCAGATCTTGCCGATCGTTCTGTTAACTCCGAAATGAGCACCAAACATTCCATTATGTACTTCCTCCAGGACTTCCAATACCCTTTTCCTTGGTACCACTAACTGCGTCTTCACTACTTTCCCATCGACGCTTTCCCAGGCTGGTTTAAGACATCCATTTTCAACTACCAGGGAGTCCTACTTAGCCCACAGAGATTTAAAAGTAAATCCCTTAGTTGAAATATCTCTCCAGATTAGTCTTGGTTGACGTTCTTATCTAGCTTTTAGCAGTAGTGCTATTTCACTATCTTCAAGCTGATCTTTCTGTAGTTGCTCTGTGGTCCACTGCTGATTGACTTTAAATTTGATTTGCCTAATGGGATTGATTCCTCGTTGGTCTATTCTTTGGCAATGTTTATAATTATCCTCGCATGACCTTCTGGATAAAGCATCTGTATTATTATGCAATCTTCCTTCCCTGTGCTAAGCCGTAAAGTTATATTGTATTAACTCTTCCTATGAGCGGCTAATTCTAGCGCTGGAACCGGCGCTGTTGCCAGTTATGGAATACGCCGCCATGTCTTCGCGATGCAATCAGGTTGACGGAAGAGCCCTCGTGGTCGAGAGGTCTATATGGTTAGGTCTCACTTCGGCGGCCCTGGTTCAAACCCCGATGCTTTTTTTTAAGGTTTTGTTTCTAAACAGTTTTTTTCTTGATTTTGGATATGTCTTGGGTTAGTTTGGGTTAGCACTTGGTTAGTTTCCTTTTCTTGAGCCCCCGTAGCGAGCGAGGGGAGCGGAGGGCGATGCGGAAAGTGAAATAATTGGCAACAGCGCTGGTTCCTACGCTAAAATTAGCCGCTCCTCTCTTCCTGACTTGATATTGGACTGCTAGCATCTCTGGATGGAAATGTAGACCGTAACTGTACTCGGCAATCTCTCTTGAAATGCCCAGTCCTACTACATATATAGCACTGATTTGAAATATTTCGGTTACGTTGCCTATCTTCTAGTAGCACCCGGAATCTTTGTATTCGACAGCCCCTTTTGAAATGTCCAGTCCTGCCACATCTATAGTACTGATTTATAGCATTTCGGTTACATGGTCTAACTTCTAGTGGCTACCAGAATCTCTGTACTCGACAGTCCCTTTTGAAATGTCCAGTCTTACCACATCTATAGCACTGATTTATAGCATTTCGGTTACATGGCCTAACTTCAAGTGGCTCCCGGAATCCCCCCGTGGCCTGGAGAACTTCGGTTAATTTTTTCAATTAGTTCACAGCTGTTCGTCAGCTTTTCTTCCTCGATGGATATGTCCCTGATTGTTGGCTTAGAGATGTTAGCCTCGATTTCTGGGGCTCTACCCAAAACTTCACGGCTGTTATCAAATTTGGCTAGACGTAGCATCTTCTGAATTTCTGGATCTCTGATACTATCCACGAAATATTCAGCAGCAAGTTCCTCTTGAAATTCCTTCGCTCCCGGGTAGGCCAATTGAACTAGACGTATAACTTGCAAGTTTCATCAGGCTTCTGATGTCGAGACTTTAGTTGTGCCTGATAGAGTTGTCTATATTGGTGGCGAAATCGTCTCTCCAGGGCAGCTACAAGTATGTCATATTTCCCCTGTTGGCTGATGGGAATGGCCTGTAGTAGTCCCAGGGCAGATCCACGAAGAGCTACCACTTGTGACGTAGCCACTTCTTCGTTATTCCAATCGTTGGCAACAGCAGCGGCTTCGGATTGTGTTTTGTACATTGCCCAGGATGTTTGACCGTCATAGGTTGAAGGTTTGATATGCTGTCCTGTGGCAGCCCTCTCGGTGATTTCTTGTTTTTTTAGTCTTGTAACTTCTGCTTGTAGATTTCTCATTTCTTTCTGTATGTTTCCTACTTCTCTTTGTACATTACCAGGTTCATTTTGTTCATTTACAACTTCTTTTTGTACAGTTCCAACTTCTTTTTGTATATTGTTTACTTCTTTTTCAAATTTCTCATTTTGTCCTCCAATATTTTCTGTAATTTTCCTTGCTCGCCTACAATTACATCCAGCATCCATTTCTGAAGCTGATCCTGTTCTATTTGCGTTTTATCTTTTTGGTCTTGTAGAATTTTCTGAAGCCGATCCTGTTCTGCGTGTCTTCTACGTTTATCCTTCCGTTCCGCTTGCCTTTTGTCTTCTTGATCTTGTAAAGTTTTCTGAAGCCGGTCCTGTTCTGCTTGCCTTCTGTCTTCTTGGTCTTGCAAAATTTTCTGAAGCCTGTTCTGTTCTG
Organism: Pissodes strobi; assembly: GCA_016904865.1. Classification (NCBI taxonomy): domain Eukaryota; kingdom Metazoa; phylum Arthropoda; class Insecta; order Coleoptera; family Curculionidae; genus Pissodes; species Pissodes strobi. The sequence goes on from MU181966.1 coordinate 865,276, forward strand.
TTTGTCTCTCAGCATTTATATTTTCCATGAAATCGACCAACATTTTATTTATTTGCTCCATTTCTGCCGTTTGTTGCCTCGCATTGACCATAGAATGTTACAAAATGTTCACAGAATCCACCAATCAAAACAGCCTCGTTGACGGACTTGTACTCTCTTCTCTCCTCGAAGAACACTTCACAAGTCCCGTTTCTTCACAATCCGACTTCTGACACCAAATGTTACGTTCTGTGGATTATGAACAAAATTCAACTTTTACTGTTTTGCAATAATACTAACTTTATTCTTTATCACTCTATACAATTAAACGCACTAAACTACTCTTATAACTTTACAACTATTAGATCTTTACAATTCAGAACTCAATGATTAACTCCACCCAACTCGCGTTCTGTACGCTATTTATACACAGTATTAAAAATATCGCGAATACTCCGAATGAATCGAGGCCTCTCTATTCTCGACCAGGGCTGCACGCATACCACAGCTCGCGAACTTTCTCGGCCGGCGATGACTCATACGAAAAAACGTAGACGCGACAAGGCTAGTTCTATAGGGTAGCACAAAAATATTCGGATGGTTGCCAGCCGTGACATTATATAAGCCACAAAATGTATAATGTAAATAATTTGCATAAATCGGAGATATGCATATTCAGTCATTCTATAAAAGACAAAGTTCAAATTTAAAATTTATAAATGTGAATTCATTACAAAAACATAATTCAAGATAAATTTATAAATTAGTCGTCACTCAAATTAAGGGAAATTTTGAAAAAGGTTCCTTTTGCATTATGGTATTCAAATTTAAAATGACTTACCAATACATTTGAGAGATATTAAAAAGCTATATCAGTTAAAAGTACTTTTATAAATATCTTTTAAAATAGTAATATACTAATTTATATTGACTGTTGTACTATTACGTTATGTTTTTCTATATATACTTATTCACCTATTATTTTTATATATGCTTCTTTTAGAGATATTATTAATGTTCAATGTTATATTAAATTACTTGCAATAAACTTGAAATTTAGTTCCGTGTAAGTGAATTGCAATGTATGAATATATTAGTTATTCAGATTTGTAGGACTATTGCATTTTCCTTCTTCCTTTCTTTTCTTTCTACAACCAGTAAACGGTTTTTTGATGAACTGAAATAAGAATATTTAGAGAATCGACAGCAAAACCCTAGCAGGACTTTTCTAAACCAAAAACCAGTAAAATTCCTTCTAAAGGCAAGTTTTAAAAAAAACTCTCCCTTTCAAAACATGTAATAAATATTAAATTTATTAAGACGAAATACTATAATTTTAATCTAAAATTAGAAAATACTGAGCGGTTCTTCCACAAATAATAATTATCCCATTATTTGTTTGCAAGATAAATTTTTCAGTAATATAATTTTTTTTTAGTTTTCAAATAGTCAGAAAATAGTAGTAACTGTCATATTCTATACCTACCTATAATCATGAAAATCTGATTTTACAATTATTTTTATTGTAAAGGCCAATCGAAATTAAAAATTTGAGCTTATAATGTGTGAGCTAAATTTTATAACCAATCCAAATCCTTTGGTTTCCCTATGATCTAATAGCGCTCACTATTTGACTGTAGCGATTATTGGAATATGATAGGAACGATATATAGAAAAACAACTTGAAATAAAACTTTCTTTACCCCCGTATATTGTCATATAAGAATGAAATGATGAAGTCATCATTAGAACGAAATATTTTATTTTTATAGCTGCAAAGTGGCGAATGTCACACTTCTTGTGCCACTGGTTACTACAGCGATAAGGGCTTATGCATGAGATGTTACATGAGTTGCAAAACATGCAGCGGTCCTGGACCTGATCAATGTGTTACCTGTCCCGATTCATGGCTGCTGTTAAATGGAGAATGTAGGCCCGATTGTCCAGTGAACTATTATAAAAGTGAATATGGATGTCAGAAATGTCATTATTCTTGCGCAAACTGTCCAGGTAAGCCAACATATTGCAAATATTCCCCTAAATGTGTTCCCTTCTCCCGTTTATAAGACGAATATTATTTTGAATATTTATTGACAACGGCCGGCAGGTGGCTTCTGCGATAGATTAATATTTTGTACCACTCTAATAAGATAAGAAATATTAATTACACTGTAAATTTTTAACTTACCGTATAAAACCTCATCACTGTGAACTCTATACAAGCTGGTATTACCAAGTTACATATTGTTAACTACTAGAAATATTTAAACCACTAACTAATTATTATTCTGTCCTAAGTTGATCTTCAAGTTATTTTATAAGCAACGCGAGCGAACAGCGCAGGCAATTACGAACCTTAAAGTTGCAATGGTTAGCAGATGTTTTGATATAAATAGTCAAGCAGACCATGCAACAGTTCGATAGGCTACAGTCCACAGGGACGTGGTAGGGGTTCTAACCATGTCCTAATCTTCAGGCCCAACTCGGGAAATGCAGTACACAGAAGCGCACTTCTTAGGGGATACCCGCCTAAAAAGTACTAAAGTCGAATCTACTATAGATATGTCAAAATTCTAAGTGAAGTGAAGTTAAATAGTTATAGTTCCGTAATGTGCTGAATGAAATTGAGATAAACTAAGAACCTTCAATAGTTATCCCATGAAATAACCAAGCCTAACCATAAAATAAAACACACCACCGCTCTTAAAGAACGTTATTACAATACAGGGACTAAAACCTATAAAGAATTCAAAGTAGTAAGCTGAGCTATCCTGCACGCCATCCAAGGCGGGGCGTCACGGACTAATTGTGATCAGAAAATAATTTTATGTGTTATAATTTATTCATCCTTAATAACTTCCACAGTCGATATAAAATGTAAAAGCAAACAATTAACTTGTAGCACACCGTTACAGAGAAACATATACATTTAGAAGGAAAAAATTGAGTGCAGAAAGTCTGCATCTCGTCATTCTCTATCCAAATGAATCCAATAAGCTAGATTCCAACAATTGTTTAGACATATATTTTAATTTAACTCCTAAACAATTTGAACAGATATTTTTTGGCCAGTTCAAAAAGTTCGTCCAAACTATATGATTTTGTTGCTAAGAGACAAGGTGTATAATTACGTCTTTTTAAATCTAAAAAACGCTTTATTGAAACTTATTGTCAAATAAACGATCACTTCAAAAGAATACTAGGTGGCATAAGAATCCACTGGAATTGTGTTCGTCGGTTTAATCCTAGTTTGTTCAGGTTTAAAGTTTTCAATTTAATTTTTACTTCACTGAAAAATCCATTTTTTACCATTTAATGTAAGAGCTATAGCTTCCTTTCTTTGACAAACACCAGTGTTTGATGGGTACCCATGTTCAGAAATCTCTGTAAAGGAGTTAAACCGATTTATACGTGTTTCGCGATATCTTCTGAATCTACTATCCTTTATTTTTACCTCCTTTCTCTCGGAAATACAACTTAGTCATATGTATCTATATTCTACTGGTTTGTACAACTTTGAAGGCAGTGCATTTAATCTATTTAAATCAGTATTAGACGTATTAAAATAGTATTTTTAATATTTTCTAACAATTGAACTTACCCATTAAGTAGTGACGTTCATTCAATACTTTCTTTTTATTGCAGAATGTAAGTCGCAAGAAGATAAGAGGAAAATCAACGTTGAAGCTCTTCTGCTCTCTGCTCAACCAGTATCTAGTCTTCAATTTGTAAATCCCTTCAACTTTATAACGGGACTGGCAATAATAGCGTGTCTATGCATAATAATTCTTTTTATAGTCATCTTCCTAGTTTTACAGGTAAGAAAATCCAACCAGATTTTTCGGAATACAATATTTAATTTAAATTTTTTACTGCTATCGATGGTTCGATAACTGAGTATCCACAGTTGACGCATATTCTGGTAATTATTGCCTTTAAGCTAAGCTTAAGAAGAATACTATTTAATGCAACGAAAAAGGTTCTTAATAATTTTTTAATTTTTATTTAATTCCTGAAGGGTATCAAGCAAATCCGCTTTAACTAAAATAATAAAGTGTTAACAGAAGTATATAAGCTTGATTTTTTCGCTTTAAGTTTCGTAAGCGAAATTAATGGTTATTTTCTGTTATTCGCGAATGTATCAAAAAAAATGAGACGTGCAGTGTCGTATATATATGAAGATATTGGGTGATATTCGCTATGTGCAAGATCCGTTTAGTGGCATCTGGTGTCAATAATCGGCAAACCCAGCAGCATTTTTATACAATACCAAGTACAGAGTCCCTTTGAGTCGTTCTAGCGCCGACAAAAATTGCGAGGCTCGAAGAAACTGAGAGGACACACTGAAGGACAAACCTTCAAAGGTTTGAAAAACTCCTGAGGACTGGTTTTGTATTTTAATAATGCGTTTTAATTCTATTAATTTGTTTATCTGACACCAAGTTTTAAAATACATTTTTAAATTTCTTACAAAATTAAATGTTAAGGTAAATATTTAAAATTCGGTTGCAAAGCAAAAATGATTTTAAAATAAAAATTTAAAAAAATATTTTCTAAACCTAATTTGCCTTTCTAATGCAATTAAAAAAAAAACAGTTTTACGCAAGGTGTATTTCAAGTGATTTGAAAACTGAAAAACAAAAATAAAATACATACCTAGACAAATTGTACTTAAAAATAATATTTTATTTCATATTTGTGCGAGGGAGATGAAACACATCTACCTACTTATTAACCAAAAAATAAACAATAAATATTTTCGAAAATTGTAACTTTAGTACCTACAAAACTAAAAAAAATAAACGAATGAAATATTACAACAGAATTTTAATTAAAAGTCTGCTAAAATAACACGATTATTCTGAATCATTAAAATCGCTTTGCTCGATTATTATTCCATTAAATTAAGGGCCTCACGGGTAAACTGTTTTTCATTGGTTTTTGAATTTTTCTTAAGCTAGTTATTCTTCGATCTGAGGGAATCAGTAGGTTGTTTAAAACATCTCTGTTTATTGCAATACGACTACACTTTCGAGAATTACGCTCTCTGTATCTGCGATACTCTTCATTTCGGGCCTCTTGGGCTTGCTCTGTAAGTTGCCCAGCGGACAGAAACTTATTTCTACTTCGAATACGTAACCGTACTCAGCATCGTCTGGTATTAATAATAAATATAGGGACTCTATTTCTGTTTCTGTAATCCAACTGAATTCACTTATAGGTAAACATTGACTCATACTGTCTCCATACAAGTTAGTGGCATGCAGTACATTATATATGAAGTAGGTTTCGCGTGATCAAAATTTGAAAGAAATTTATTATTGGCTTCAGCTATTCGAACACTGCAAAGACATATAATACCACCTCTAACATTATTTTTAAAGAAATGTGACATATCATTATCAGTTAACAATTCCAATTTTACACCTGTGGTTTTTAACATGGCATCCCAGCTTAAACCTGGGGAAATATAATATTGTGCAAGATCTAATGTGTAAATGTTAAGATACATTTCGAAAAAAAAATCAGTTAATATAAGAATGTCAGATAGCAAAAAAATTTAGTGTAATCCAATCAATTTTTACATTTAAATAAGCTCCAAATTTTTATTGCCCTTTCATATTCTAAAGGGCTTAGAGGCTCTTCGTTTAGCTTATCGTAAAAGTGTCCAATACGCGGTAATTGATTTTCATACAACTTATCCATAGAATCTACGTAAGAATATGGATACACTCCTTTTTTCTTAATTTCGTTTAATTGGGTTGGATCCTGAAAACATTTATTATTATCTACACATTGGTCAGGTTCTAAACTATCAGCAAGTTTTTCGAATGAAGTACCAACAAAGCGAAAAGAGTAAAAATCTGATTTTAGTAAAAATATTTTTATCCTTTATCCGGCTGTTCTTTTTTATCAACCAAAATTGATTTTGAAAATGAAATATGTTTTTCTTTAGTTTGTGCTAAAACATTTATTATATCTTCTTCACAACAAAGTTCTTTAATAAACAGGTGGGAATCGTAACCGGTTAGATCATGGAAGAATACAGGAATAAAATACGGAATTATAAAGTTTGTTACATAATATACTGTGCGCTGTACCTCGAAATTTCCGTGTTAAATGATCCCTTGTTTATTCATCCCCAGCCTTAAATTGTTTGTTACAAATATGACAACTAGTAGGATTCTTGAAATCTATTTTTTCCTCATTAGGTAAAGGAAGCATTGGAATCACATGTTTCAAATGATTATTATAAATTCGATGAACATGACCTTCAATTCGTTTACAAAATTCATCAGCTGCATCAAGACCATATTAGTAATCTACTACTGACAAAGAATCATCATATGAACATTTAATGAAATAAGCAAAAGCATATGGTTCATGTTTGAAAGTATTTCTGGTATAAGAATCCATATCATTTATTGGTTCTTCATATTGTAAAGGTTTTAAGAGACATTCAAAATCCGCATATATTACAAATGGAACCTTTAACAGTGTTTGGAAAATTTCAAATTGAAGAATATTTTCTGGAACATTTTGTCCATATTTATTAACTTTTATTTCATTGGTTGGAATTTTTGTAAACAAACTTTGAGCGCGGTGCAGCAGTTCTATAAGAAATTTCTAGGAGAAAAACTTTTTAAATCTTTCTGTTTCTAAAATTTCGGAAAAATTTACTTCTCAGTGGAGATGGATGGACATGGATTTCTAGGTCAAAAAAAAATTACGTTTTTATTTGTTTTCTCGAAAAGTATTTTTTTATAAAAGTGGATTACTTGACGAAAATCTATGCCAAAAACTATATTATAGACACTTTGGAAATAATGATATCTATTATACAGGGTGAGATAGTTGAAATTAAACTTGCTGTTGAGTTTTGACACACCATTTACTATTTTATTACTCGAAATCCAAATAATCTGGAGCAACCAAACTTTCGTGCATTAAAGAGGGGGATATGAGTAGAAAGAACATCCAAAAAATCTCATTTATGCGATTGAGAATGCCCAATTGGTGATTTTTTACTTTCCTTTGAAAAATATACTTTAAACGTACGTGCTAGCCAGCGCACAGCTGTTTTCAAGAATCTCAGCTTCGTAAGCCTAATATAAAAAAGAAAATTGATAACAATCTGTGCAGCAAATCGCATAATATTTCCAATATTTCGCAATTTTACAAGTAAATAGGTAGCTTTTGATGCCTTATGGAACATTTGAAGGTATACATCTTCCAATATTTTGACATGACATTTAGGTAAAAATATGTAGATTTATACATTTAATCGCCTGAAATCTTATTGAAAACGATTTGAAGTCAGAAAAATAGGCCAAGATCAGAAAATGTAGACATATGTTGGCGATTAATTTTTTTCTTTAAACATCGAAGTTATGGCAAGTAATTTCAAAATATAGAACACAAATAATACTCGTATTTCATTGTTAAAGTTTTAACTTCTGTCGTGTTATTTCATTTTTTTATCTGCAAAAAAACTACCTTAATAAATAAAAATCTGCAACGAGGTTAAACATATAACAAAATAATAAACAAACTTACTGAAATTTAACTCCTTACACGTTACTCCATCAAAAAATTTTAATTGTTTTAAATATTTTAGGAAATATTTTTGTTCAAATTAAATGTTTTTTTTCCAGAGAAATAGTATCCACTCGAACCAACGTGGCTATAGCAGGGTTTCAATAAAAAAACCAAAGGTAACCTGCAACTATAACGTGGTAGCCGTGAGCGATGGAGAAAGCAGTGATTCGGAGAGTTCAGAAGGACATAACCTAATAAAAGCTAAGCCCGAAAGGACGTCTTGTTGAAACGCGTCGATGTAAGCAATTCCTGTAGTGTAAATAACTTTGTAAAACCCCGCATAGCACTGGAACCTTTATTAGGTATTCTAGTGTTGTTTTTGTACCTATATGTATTGAATCACAAATATATTGTATCAAAATGTGGACGTTTTAGGCAGTTTGTACATGATAATAATTCCAGGATTTTTCTTATTATTTTTAAAATCGTATTTTTACAGTTATGTTCGCATTTTATTTCACAGTTCGGGAAATTGTTTTAATTTTAAACGCTCAAGCAAAACTGTTATTATGACAGCAACCTTAAGAATTAACTCTAAAGTTTAAGCTATCTGGGCACGCAAAGCAGAAGTAAATGCCATATTTTCTTAGATATCTGTCATAAATAGTGTGACAGGAAATCCTGGAAATATCGAAGTACATATTTCGTAAATATAATATTTTCATAAAAACGCGTTGATCGAATTTATTTTTTGCATATTCTAGGAAACTACTAAAAACCTGGACGTGTTTGACTTTAATTTTTTAAATAGGGCACCCAACATTTTTTATATGCAAATTACTCGGATCTAACAACATTGCGAACAATTGACATCTGAATTTTGACATTTTTCACATTTTTTATGATTATACATTTCAAAGGGATTGATTTAGACCGAATCTGTTTATACTTTATATTCCTCATATTTATTGATGTCAATATGTATTTACTGTTCAATTCGAAGATCGCAAAACATAAAGAGTGTATAATGTGAAGTGTTTAATCAACGTTTTCAAACTTAAAACGTTTGGACCCGTTGAGAAACTATCTAATTTACAAGGATTATTTCCTATAAAGGAAATATGATAATGAAAAAATAACAAAAATACTTCGTTGACACATTATGGCAATTCTAATTATATGTGCCTTATATTTTAAAAAGGATTAAACATTAAAGCCATTATGAAGTTTCGTCTGCAATTCCGGAATCAAGGAATATGACGGCACCCTTTTTAAGCTCTAAAATGACGTAATATAAATAAAGAAATGAAAAAACTATATCTCTTTTACAATTTGATAGGTGGCTTTTATGACAAAACCAAATTCCTAAAAATCTTCTGCTTCTGAAGACACAGAACGGTTCTATCGATTTTTAAACCAACCCAAACTCACCCACAGTTACCTACAAGGTACTATATTTAAAACTGAAATAATTACTTTTGTATTGAAATAAGAATATATGTTTGTTACACACAAAAAAAAAGCTGTCAACGTTATGGAGGAAGCAAAGCTTAAATTTTACAATTTATTGACACAATAATTTTTTTGCTTCATAATTAAAAACTGATAAACTGATTTTCAATTTGTTTCTCTCCATGTTTCAAATTCCAATAATTACTTTAAAAACGGCGGTTTTGCACCCGGTATGTCACAATATTTTAAATATTGTTTATATATTAATATTATGTTTAATACAGTTTGGAGAGATATATGCAGGATTTGCTGGGAGTATTTTATATACTGCCCTAATATTGATTTTTTTCTAAGCACTACAAAAAAAAATCATTAAAACTGTAGGTAGGTATTATTAGAGATATTTTAAGAAATGAATTCTTTATAAATACTAGCATCTTTCAAACAAAACGCTAATTTTTAAATTATTATACATTTCTGCCGCCACTAACTCATAAACTCAGCTGCCACCACACCATTTAGGTATTATAATGCCTACCTTTCATTTTCCAATATTTTATGCCATCTTTATTTTGTCACCGATAGTATGCTTTTAGTAAGTACAAACAAGCATCTGGTTGAAATGTCTTATTTACGAATGTACTATTTTATTATTGCCATGCAGGCAAATAATTCTCAAAGTTCTTCAATTAAATTAAATTAGAATATGTGGCCACACTGTATGATTTATTTGAAGGTATTAAAAACTGCCTAAAATGCCCTTTAATGCTTTAGCAAATTTTGTGATATTAATTCAGTATCTGTTACCATATTAATATTTCATATAAATCATATAAATGGATGTTCGATGTTCCGTAATAATATATCGCATGTAAACAATTTCAGACTACATGGAAATAGATAAAAAAAAATACGCATTACACTATACCAGATATTAGTTAAGATATACATCTATACAATGTAAATATTATATATCAAGTCTCTAAAATGTTGAACCAAAAAATCTGTAACATAATGTTTATATTATATAACCAGGTATATTTGGTCGATGCAGGGTCCTTAGTTATTTTTTTAAAGATCGTTAAGTAATGACACAGAAATGAGCTACTGTTCAGATGGGAAATACATAGATGTCCCTGCACAGGGTTAACTATTAAATGAGAAAGACCTAAATTTAAAATCTATCTAGTACTATTTGTAGGGTTATGTGGTTGATCTCAGTACGATTTATTTTCAGTTATTTTTTTCATTCTGAATTTTAGTAACACAAATCTTCAACGGCCTAACAGGAATAAATGAATCATGACTTAAAATGAACTATCCAAAGATAATGATCCATGCGGAAACCTACCTCATTGTTTTGCATATCGTGACTGATGAAAGTCTTAACAGATAAATAATGCATATTTGCATAAAATATTTAGATAAATTACGGTGTTTTTATAACACTGAAAAAAAATTGATGTGTCTCAATCCTCCCAAACAGTATTACCGATGACAACAGGAAAGTTGACAAACTATAGGGTTATTCTAAAATACAGTATTTAAAAATTATTGCCGATCATTCATTTAGTTTGAAACTCTTTGAAACGTTTAAACCCAGGACGCATTTTGTTGCTTAATATTATTTTTTTCTCATAACGGAGATAGGGGAGGGACACTTAACTTTCATCGGCAATAAAAGAAACATTTCATTATTTAACCTGATGTTTTCCTTATCAATGAGAGTCTTCTTAACAGTTAAATAATGCATATTTGTATAAAATATTTTCATAAATTCTGGTGTTTTTTATAACACTGAAAAAAAAAATTGGTATGTGTCTCAACCCTCCCAAACTTGCAGGGAAAATCGATACGTAGTATAGGGCGGCTTGATACAGATCAACTGAATAGGGTCTGGTAACTTAGTTACATACTCAATCGGTACTAATGCAATGTCATCAACATCAGAAAAAACAACGTCTTTTATCAAATATTGGTTGCCATCTTCAAGAGACACAATTTGACCAACAAGTGTTTCATCGTCTCTTTGGTTGCAAACCAAAACAAAATCCTGATTTTAAATGGTTCCACTAACCCAATCATCTTCACGTTTTTCGTTGTTAGTCTGATCTTTTATATCGGCCATCTTTGACGATTTCGATGAGTTGAATGAATCCGAATCATCATCATTTACATACGATACTGTTTTCTTAGGCGTGCTAGTTTCGAAACAAATGGTTCTTTTAACTTGCTTCAGTTTTACTTGCTGCCTGTTTACTGTATCCTGCTTAATTTCCTCCAGATTTGGTGTATCAGACAAAATTTTTGTTTTCTCCCTTTTGTTTTTTTTTTGTTCTGGGGCGGCTTTTGGAAATGGGCGTACTTCTTCAGGCGATTTTAGCATGCTGCATTCTTGGTTAATGTCCATAACATTATTCACTAGATTTGGTGCTCGTGTAGAAGGCAGCGATGTTTTCTTCGTTTTCGGTATTTTTTTTCTGATAGAATATCTTGTTGAAATCGAGAGGAATTTTAATAGTATTTTCATCAAGTGGATTTTCGCGATGTGACCCATAGGAACTCAGAAACTCGTCATCCCAAGAAATGTGTGGGTTATAGGGGTAGATCCCTGTAGCGCTAAAACTCTTTGCTATCTTCATTGGTGTAAAGGCACGATGGAAAGCTTTACCTACAAGAGGTATGATATTCTGCAGACATTGTTGTGCCTGGGTTGGTAACCATAAAGTTGACTGCTTCTTGATTATAATACGTTTTAAAAGGTCCGTAGACAGCAATATCGAGCGGCTGAAGTCGGTAACTCGTATGCGTGGGGAATTTGCATTACCATTCGACTTGCAAAAGTCAAGGCACAGCCAGGAAACATAACTACGATGATTGTCTAGCACTAGTAACAATTTATTTTCCTGAGAACACTTTGAGAATTTGGCAAAATATTCGAGATACCTCAGAAATGTTTCTTCTGTTTGCCATCCTAACGACTCAGAGAATCAGATGGTGCACCAAGCAACATAAAGTCCTGTACCTTCTGTCTTGGGTATGGAATTGCCCGTGGCGTTTACAGCGCAGAACACAGTTACAGTGGTACCTCGTTCTGCAGATGTAACTTTCCCCACATGTTTTTGTTCTTTTTCTATGATAGTTTTTCCAGGTTTATGAGATGTCTGAACTGAACTCCGGGTTCATCGCAGTTATAGATCGTCTCTGGGGTGAACTTATACCGCTCCAGAACTCTTCGCAACAAATTATAAAATTTACCAGCAGTATGCTTGTTGACTGCCGTGGACCTGATTAGACTAGTTGCTTCTGGCACTCTGTTGCTCAGATCCGAATGTCGAGACATAAACCCGCGCAACAAATCTTTGGAAGCGACACTTTTCTTTTTCCATAACTCAGGTATCCTAATGCGATTTTCAACCGCAAAACTGAAAGCAAGTTAATCCATAATTTAAACTAGAAGATATCAACAGGTAACTGACTAAAAGAACTTCTCGCTTTGTTAAAAATATTTGGTTTGACGCTAAATTTCGTAAGTATGTTGTATCCTCACCTTCAATTTTAAATTTCACTGCGTATCTGCGGACGAATGATACTGTATCAAGCCTTCCAGGTTACCGTTGTATCAATGCTCTCTGGAGATACCATTGCAATATTATTTTTTTAGCAGAGAACTGGCCTAACCTAAAATGTATTTAAAGGCGCAATGTTTATTCATCGTAGTATAATCTCTACAATCACTTTTACTTAATCTTAAACATGAGTGATTTGACAGATCCTTGCTTTCTTTGAAAAGTTACAAAATTTCCGCATTCATCAAGTAAAACAGGTAAATGCTGGAGAAACACGTAATAGCTGCGATACGTACACAGAAATACTAAGCCTTGCTTGGAGAAGCCGCATAGCAGACGGCATCGCGTCATTATGTCTTTTGGCGCTCATTGAAACTGTATTAACTCTTCCGGTGTCTCAACCATCTCCACCCTCCCCTAGAAAAACCATCGCTGTCTCTTTTTCATTGTTCTCGAATTATTTAAAATTATATGATATTTAGTAGGTATTTGATTCTGCACACGTAATCATACTGCCTTTCATTGTTTTACGGCACAGTTTTTACTGCTTGTTAAGTTTGCCAAGAGTTTTTACAAATTTAATGAAGATGATTATCTTCTAACGTTTGCCGACAACAATGCTAAAAAAAGCTAAACCTTAAGATAATCAATTTTTTCATCTGAGCAGCAACAAAAGTTATTCGACAGTTAACAAAATTAGTAAATCTTACAATAGATTTCGCTTTGATAAAATTTAAAATTGCTATAGTTTTTGGACTGCTTGTTAAGGTTGCCAGCATAATAATTTGCATGAACATGATTATTATAATCTGAAAAATAAAAAATCTTAGCTGATGGAACCTAGCAAACGCATCCTTACTGTATTTGCAATGAAATGTCGTAAGCTCGGAACGCATTCCGGTTATTCGTACCAGGACTTCCCCTAAAAGATATTTCCTTTATATCCCTTTAAAGTACGAAGAGATTTACTACCATGTATACGTAATAGCATAGCTACCTACTTTCGATATAGTCCTATCGAACGTCAAATTCCATTCACCCCGTATATTCATGACCTGCTTGGCTAGAAATTATCCCTTCTTTGTCAACAAGCATTAACAAGGGTTAAAAAAATTTAAATTTAGTCAAATCTGCTATGGCAATTCTATTGGGATTCAAACCACATAACCTTTTTGATGGTATTTAAATGTAGTAATAAATAATTATTATAAATCACCTGTATTTTAAACATATTACAATACTTGCACCTACCATGTGCAATAGAAAGTTTTGTATAATTTCTTTTTAATTTTATTAACTGTCCTGTCAATATTATCAGTCATATGACAGGTACATGGGAATTAATATATGAACATTTTTAACATGAGAAACTAAAGTGCTCTTGGTATTATGTGTCATAATTATAATAATTACTTTTAAATGTACACATTGTATATAAGATATGTCATAGAAGCATTTTCAACTATTAGGTAATGTTTTAGAAACTCGGAACAAATAATATTATATTACAAAGTTATGTTTTAAAGCGGATTGGATTTTTCGTTTCTAGGGTGCATTAAAATTTTAGCTAGGAAGATGTATTGTAAAAAGAACGAAGCAACTAAATAAAATAACTTTAAAAAACCAATATAGACTGCTTATGTTTGAGCTCGAGAGAAACTGACTTGATTCCGTAACTATTACTTTTATTCTAAATAAATAGGGTTGTAATATGTTTAAAAGCACTAGCTTTATATACAAAAATGTCTGATAACATATTTCTCAATTTTTACGCATGTAATGTGCAATTTTTAGCAATTAAAAGTATTTGAGATTACGCACCCTAGAAAAACTAAGATTGAAAATCGTCGAATATTTTAGTATTTCTATCTATATTTTTATAAAAGTAAATGTTTATGTTGAAATTTTAAGTTCCATGAATATAAATTGATAAATAAATGTGTCTATAAGATATCGAAAGTGTTTCAATTATACGGAGTGTAAAGTAGTGGCGTAAAAGGTAATTATTTGGCCCAAAGGTACGATACGATCAGGGGCGTAGCGATAGGGTTATCTGAGGTATCAATGATACCGGGCCCACCACCCATGGGGGCCCCCCATGGCTCTTTACCTGGTACATTAGTCAAGCTGTATTTTGCCAAAAATCCAAATAGGGCTCACCAATGTTTCAAAATCATTAATTTTATGAAACTGCTTGTCAAAAGTCAAAACGTATTTATAAAACATAGAAATAGAAGTAATTTTAGAAATATCTTGAAAGAATTACATCAAATTGTTTTAATCTCTTCAAAAAAGGATGAGCGAGATGAAGCGAACAGTCTTGTTAAAACCTTATGTAATTTCGAGATTTTTTCTTTGTTGTCATGTTTTCAGATATATTTAAAGTTATTAATCCAGTTTCAAAGGCATTACACAGTTCTACCACCGATTTACAACAAGCCAATGGCATGTTAGACAATATTCTTGAGGCACTTAAAACCAGACCAGCTTTATAACACGAAACAAATCTAAAAATCTGGCAAAACAGTGGGATATTGTTCCTGAATTTAAACCAAAAGATTTAAAAAAGTTAAGCGGTTTTATGACGAATTGGCGGAGGACCAACGAATCACTGACTGTGAATCACATTTTAAAGTAAATATTTTTAGTAGAGCTTTATATATTTTAATAAATCAATGCCAAAAACGATTTTCTGGCATAAATAGTTTATTGAATAGTTTCAGAGTATTATTACCAAAACATCTTAATAACTTCAGTGAAGATAATATAAAACATTATGCAAAAGAAATTAGTACAAAGTATAGCGACGATTTAAGCAGTGATCTAGGGGAACAGCTCTGCATCCTTAAAACTGTGTCTCAAATCAGAACTATTAAAAATGTCTTCTACTAAAGAGCTTTTAGAGCTGTTATTTAAATTTGACAACTTATCCTCTTCGTTTTCCGAGGTAATTGCTGCAGCTTTAATATTTATATCAATACCAGTAACGTCAGCTCAGGCAGAACGAAGCTTTGCCAAAATAAAACTAATAAAAAGCCACTTAAGAAGTACAATGCTACAAGAGCGATTATCATCTTTGGCTATTATCTCAATTTAAAAGGATGAAGCCACTTTTTTAAAATCATCAAATGAGTTACAAAAATGTATTGACATTTTTGCGAATAAAAAAGCCAGAAAAATGTCTTTTTAAATTTGTAGAGGTGCCAACGCCATAATAACTAATTTTATATTTTCACATTTTTTTTTGTAAATAAAGTGATTATTTATATTTTTGTTTGCATTTATTGCAAAAAATTGGTCATTTGGAAAACTCAATCTCGATGGTGCGTTTTTCAGTAGGATGGGGGGGCCCTAGTCAAATATTGATACCGGGCCCACTTCGGCCTCGCTACGCCACTGGATACGATATAATAATAACAATAATATTAATAAAAATACTAACAGAAGCACAACATTATAAAGACACAGAGAACAGTATATTGGAAAATGATGGATTCAAACCGTACTTTGATATAACCATACAAACTGATAGAAGTATATCTACTATACAACAGGCCTATGTCTCACTTTACTAAATGAATGCTAGAACAAGACCACAATCCCAAGACCGTTAATCCTGGGATCCAGGCAAAATTTC
The DNA here is from genome assembly GCA_016904865.1 of Pissodes strobi. Lineage (NCBI taxonomy): Eukaryota > Metazoa > Arthropoda > Insecta > Coleoptera > Curculionidae > Pissodes > Pissodes strobi. Next base: position 881,452 of record MU181966.1, read on the forward strand.
GATCCCGACAATCCCGGGATTCATATGATCCGTATTTTCGGAATTGGCCATGAATAGCCGCAAATATATGTGTATAGTAGCACAGCTTATTCACTACCAGCTAGTCAACTTGCGGCGGCATCCTTTGATTTGGGAAAGTCAAGTGCAAATTTTAGAAGAAGGCCATAACATAATTATTGTTTTAAACGTCTGGGCATCTGAATAATTCTTCTGACAGTTCGTTTCATTTAAAATATGCTTTGTATCGTCTAGAATCCGTCTAAAAACGATATTAAATATCAAATCTGTATAAAAATCCGAAATTTTAGGGCGATAGCCGTGGCTTTGGACGAATTCGTCGTGGATTTTGAAGCGAAAATTCATTTTAAAATTAGTTCGCTCCGTTTCATTACATTGCCTTGAAAAATCACGAAACTGTGGAACTGAACCGCTCAGAGCACTGCCAGGTAGGCGCAGTGCCCGATACTCCAACTTTCCGAACTCGGCAGAGATGACTAGCTGTTAGTGAATAAGCTGTGCTAGTAGCGTAGGCGTAGGACACAATTATGTCTAGGGGCTGACCCATAACTCTGAGCAGGACTCGCAATAAACTGTTTTCATGTACTTCGCGATACAACCAGTCGTTTGACTTGTTTGTATGTCCCCTGATGGTCTAGAGGTCTGCATGGTTAGCCTTTACTTCGGCGACCCGGGTTCAAACCACATCGGTTTTTTAAAAAAAAAATTTAAGGTTATATTTCTAAACAGTTTTTTTTCTTGATTTGGTATGTCTTAGGTTAGCACCTGGTTAGTTTCCATTTTTCGAGCACCCGTAGCGAGCAAAGCGAGCGGAGGGCCATGCAAAAAGTGAATTTAGGCAACCCACATTACTCCGCTCAGAGTTATGGGTCAGCCCGTAGACATAAGTGTAGGACACCTCACATTGGGCCGTCACGTCCCGTTCCGCCGTCTGCCATCGACGCGACGGTCCATCCAAAATCAAGAAAAAAACTGTAGAACCTTAACCTTTAAAAAAATGCAACGGGGTTTGAACCCGGGCCGCCGATAACCACCGAATTGAGACCTAACCACCTAGACCTCTCGACCACGAGGGCTCTTGCAGCAAATTGATTGGATCGCGAAGACATGGCGCGAATGCAATCGCTTGAGTCAACGCCACCTACACTAGATGGCGTTGGAGTCAACGGTCATCATAAAACGCATCTGCGCATGTTACAGAAAGTTATAGCGCAACCCCTAGACGCTTCTGTCCATCCAAGAATTGTAAAATCTTTTATGATTGTTGGGGTTCATCTTATTAAATAGAGGTGGGCACACTTTTCCGGCACGTTACCGATGGCGATATTTCAGTTTGTAGTGCACTTGTGAATGCATGCAATTTAAAGACCTGCAATTGGCAAGTATATGGCCCTTCGCTCGCTTCGTTCGCTCCGGGGCTCAAGGAAAGGAAACTAACCAAGTGGTAATCCAAACCATACCCAATACCCAAGAAAAACCCAAAAATCAAGAAAAAACTGTTACTTAAAAAAACAAAACCGACGGGATTTGAACCCGGGTCACCGAAGTGAAGGCCAACCATGCAGACCCCTAGACCATCTGCTGGCTTATAAACAACTGGTTGCATCGCGAAGACATGCGTCACCTCACGTAGCTAGTCAATCAGGCGCCTCTCATTCACAAGTGCAATATGAACTGAAATCTCG
>MU181967.1:0-10819 GCA_016904865.1 Pissodes strobi
ATTATAGTATATTTTGTAACTCGTAGGAAAAGCAAAACATTCCTGGAGGATTGTGGTAATTGCTGCTGGATGAGGCGCAGCCGAGGCCAGCAACACAGGAGTACAGGAATGTGCTTTTCCTACGTGTTGCACATACTATTTTTTATCCGATCCGAATTAATAAGAACGCGTACTTATAAAAATAGAGCCAAATATTACTCTAAATTAAAACGATGTTTTAAATTTAAACTCAACAAATATCAAGTTTTGAATCGAGCGAGTAATTACTCAAACTACAGCTAAATGTTACTTTTGATAAACGTCAGATCTGACAAACAAGGCGTTTGAATAATGCGATATTCCCGACCTAGGACGGAAATATTATAATCCCGTGCTAGGACGGAAATGTTATATTCCCTGACAGCTATTGCCTATTCTCGTAGAGTTATTGCATGCTTCTAAGCAACGAATACAATATACTGGAATGATGACTTTTGCGGTGAGAAAACACATCGGATAGGTGTAGTTTTTCGTCCGATCGGATAAAAAAGATTATAGTTTTTCCTACTATCTAAACAATTTATAAAATCAGGTATCATAAAAAATTATTATTCTAGGCTGTCATATCCCTCAAACAGATCTTTCGGTTTTTATTACGTTTTCTGTAGTACGGGCATCTTGGGTATGAAAATTTTTCTTATTATAATTCGTGTGATAAAGATATTTCATCTATTTTCTATGCATATCATTGGCCTGCTCTGGAAGAATTCCAGATTTTAATATACTTTTCTTCTTTTTCAGTTGTTTTAATATTATTTCTCTAAAATTATTCTTAGTACTTTTTTTCTATGAATTTCTTCTTTGGGCAGCTTGTTTTGTTTCTGGATTATGCATTATGTTCTCTAAGTAGCATATGCTCGTATAAGGAATGTCAAAATAACCTTAACTCGTCAAAGAAAAAAATTCTAAAGTGCCTCTTAACGGAGATCCAGAGCTTCAAAGGGGTACCCAGCGATATACTTTTTCGGATCTCCACCGCTATAATTTAATAAAATTTTAGTATTTTATGTAAGCTATTAAAACTGGAAAACAATACTGCAGTAAATATTTTACATCGTCAGGGAAGTCAGGAACGGACTTGCCATCACACTCATTAGGCCAAAATTAACGGTGTGATTTTACAGAGCTATAAACTGATTTTTTAAATACTTTGGACATTCTTCTTTAAAAAAAGTACTCTACATATTTGTTTCAATAAAATTGGCTGTTTTCGAAAAAATTAACTTTTTGTATAACACGTTATTAAAACAATAAATTAAAAATACTATGAGTAATGTCGGGCAATAGAAAATAGGTCTACCTCGATATGCGTCCATCGATAACCAAAAGTATTTGATAAGAGCAGCTGACCAACTAAATTATTAAAATAGGGCGGTGCACTGTCGTCCATAAACCACATCTGATACCTAATTTCTATGGGCACATTTACTAATAAACCGTCTAAATTCTATTGCAAGCATTTCAAATACATAGCATCATGTCTTCAAAAAAGAGCGGTCCAGAGAGATGAATTCTCAACAATCCTTGCTCACAGGTTAACCTTGGGCTTTTCTTTGCTGGTGCTGTATCTGTACTATTGCATGGGGATTTTCTTCATGGGAGAGATGCAAATCATGGCTATTTATTACCCCGTTTCCAGTGAAAACGGCTCCATCCGTGAACAATACAATACTAGTAATATTTCGATTTTGTGTAAGTCGTTGAAAAAACCATTTGTGTAATTGACTCTTGCAGGATAATCAGCAGGATATATGGCATGTACTTTTGGATGTGATAAGAATATAGCAGTTGTTCTCGAAGGGTTTCTGACAGCTTTGTTATACTATTAGAAGGTTTCTCAGCAATTTTATCCAGAACTTCCTCCTCTGGCTGAGATCTTTTATTTAAGTCTTGTGTATTCGATCAAGCAATTTTTTAATAGTATTGTTAATAACACATTGTTAACGAAATAAAAACGTTTGGTGTTTTATTGTAGAATTCTGATTTATTATTTCAATAACGTGCTGTACAAAAACTTGACATTTTCGAAAATGGCTAATTTTATCGGAACAAACGTGGAATTCCTTTAAAGAGGAGTGACTAAAGTACTTAAAAAGCAGGTTTCGTATCTCTAAAATGACATTTGTCAAAATTTTGGCTCAACTAGAGTGGCTGCAAGTCCGTGCCTGACTTTTTGCGATGTAAACCATCTTCCATAAGGTTTTAAAATTAACCTGTTTGGGGCTCAGTTTCTCCGTTAAAGAGCACTTTAGAATTTTTTTCTATGGAAAGTTTGGGTTAATTTGGTCACCTAAACGCCTTCGAGAGTACGCTATATACTTATCGGGCACCGTGTATAGAGGCTATCAAGAGACGCACCCTGACGATGTGAAGAGACACTTTGCTGATTATTATGCTTTCCTACGATCTCTTATGAAAATGTGAAAAAAAGAACAATGAACATAGCCAGAAATCGCCTTATATCGCACGCGTGTTGAAGTGTGGAAAGTTATACTTTCCCGCACGTGACCTCCGATGCCCAAACGACACGAAGCGGAGTTCGGGCAAGCAGTTAAAAGCGGGAAAGATACTTTCCCCAAAAGTTAAAGGCACTTCTCAAAAAAAATTGTGTTTCATTTTCAAAAGTTTATGTTATAATTTTATTTATTAGTTGTATTAATATTAAACGTACAATTTACTGCACTCTGCAGGCTTATTGCTAATGTTAGTTGTTAGTGCTTTGTAGTTTCAGAAACCGTGCTTTTGGCGTACTTTCACGAAAAATCTGCTGTATTAAAGTCTCCATCAAGCTTATGGTGTGAATATTGCATGTTGAAGTCCACCCTTTTCATAGAGGAAAACATGAGCAAACTTCGAGCATTTTTAAGAAGAAGAAATGACGGGTATAAACCTAAAAAATCCAATGTGTTTGACAAGGAAAACGTGAATAAGTTCCTGCTTGAAGCCCTCGATGATATTTATTTAATGATGAAGGTTGTAATGATAATGGAAATTACTGGAGCGTGCCGTTCTAATGAACTCTGTCTAATGAAGATGGAAAATGTTGAATTAAGGCATGAAGTTATAATTATTACTATTCCTGATTCCAAAAATCGAATGGCACGTAAATTTACAGTGACTAGAAGTGAGGATGACGAGGTTTGTTATTTCAAAATAGCTCAAAATTACATTGATATAAGATCTCACATGACGAATTTTAATCCTCGCTTCTTCATGCGATATCAAAATAGAAAGTGCTTAAATCAGCCTGTCGGTCGGAAAAAATACGATTTCTTCAATTCCAAGTAAAATTGCAAAATTTCTGAACTCTGAGAATTTTAAGCAGTATACTGGACACTCTCTTAGAAGAACGGCGGCCACTTTATTAGCAAATACTGGAGTTGATGTCTTAGCTCTCAAGCGACATGGGGGATGGAAATCTGCAACTATTGCGGAAAGTTACGTATCCGAGAGCGTCAACAATAAAAAGCAAGTTGCAAATAAAATTTTGTACAATATATCGAAGCCCGAAGTCTCCTGCAGTACTTCAAGAGTGGTTAGAGATGGAGAATTTATGGAGTCAGAACATTCCATATAAATTGAGAAAACATTTATCCAAATTTTGTAAATAATGTTCATAATTGTAATAATTGTACTATTAATATTCATTTCACTTAATATTACTCCATTTTTATAAATCATTGTTAGCTTGACGTTGTTGATGAAATACAAAATTAAAGGTATCTCCTATGTTTGTTATTAAATTATTACCACCCGGGTTGTAAGTTGACTTACAACCCGTCGTCAAGGGCGATCGATACCTTTTTGGTAATTCTCACTTATGTTCTTCAAAACAGTGTCAAAATGGGTTGTTTACAATGCAGGGAGGGGAAAAATAATTATTTACATCGTTTATTTTTGGGTTACATGTTAAATTTATTTAGTAGATGTACAAATAAATATGGGCAGCTCGCTGCCCTATGGTAACTTCTTATTATCTTATTTTAATAGTATTTATAGGAAAAAGGCGATGATACGCTGCGCAATAGTATTTTTATTAATGTCGAGTGCCAACAACTACAACTACGCTTGGCGGTGAAAATGGACACATTATTTTATAGCGATTTAAATAAATATTCAATTCAGTAATCAATATCCAAAGGATATTTACAGAATATCTTGATCTCTTATTAAATAAATATCAATAAATTATATACATATTAAGTATTTGAAAAATTATAATGTAAAATCATTAATTTAATTTTTAAATTCGTAGTCGTAGTATGTTTTATTAATAGATGGCATTTTCTAAGATACTTAGTATACATAATATCCCTTCAACATGCATTTGATATTTCAAAATTTTTATTTATTTTTGTCCCACGCTAGATACTTATAGGATGTCCAATTTGGATATTTGTAAGATATCCCACCATAAGACATCTAGAGAAGAATAAGGCATTCAGTGAATACTATAGATATTTTCCACAAGATGATCTTGTGCAGGGACATTCTGACATTCTATAAATATCTTGAGGATTTTTTCTGCTGTGTGGGTAAGTGTAACCTGAATGTTTTTTTTTTTATTTTTAAATGATGATCATCAGCTAAGCTGGTCTTGAACATCAAAATGGTCACATTTAAACATATTCTTTTTCAATGGGATAAAATATTTGCAACAACGCATTAACCCATAAATGCAAATTTGCTTCGCGATTCAATATACCGTTTTTGTTTAGCGTAGAAATGGTTTACTGACAAAATACCAGCTAGTAATTTTTTCTCCGATTGTTAGCAAATATTAATTTTGCAGACACATATCAATCAGCAAAGTATTACTTTTCCAGCCTTGGCAGCAAAGTAAGTACTTTCCTGCCTAGGCAGCAAAATGATTAGCCTCCATGGGATTAAAACGTTTGACATAAGTTGTCAAACTATAATAATTATGGACATATACATTTCCATAGCAACCAATCGTTCCAACAATTGCGATTTCTATCAAATTTTGTTTTATTACCACTACAGGAAAAATAAAAAGATTGTGAGAATTGTAATAATTTGCAAATATACAATATACATATATCATTATAAACAATCGGAGACAAAATTATATGTTCAACTCGGCAACAAAGTAGATTGACTGCCTTAGCTGAATTCCTAGCCTCGCTACGCTCGGCGGCCATGAACTATCAGCCGCGGCAGTCAATCTACTACTTTGCTGCCTAGTAAAACAAATAACTATTTTTCGCCGATTGACATCAAACTACGAATATTCTAAACAGATAACAATCAGCAATGTATTACTTTTCCTGCGTAGGCAGTAAAGTGCTACCTGTAAAGCAAAAACATTAGTCTACATGGAAACTAAATATATAACTTGTCAAATTTTTATTATTACGGTGGCTATTAACACATACGTTTCCACAGTTATCATACCAATCGCCCAACTAATAACTGCGATTTCCTTTAAATTTCTATTGAATCATAGCAACTGGAAAAATAAAGAGATTGTGGGAATTATTAAAATAATTTGCAAAATATATTTGAAAATCGGCCAAGAAATTTATGTTCAACTACGCAGAAAAGTAGGCTGACTGCCTTGGCTTAACTCCTATCAGCCTTGGCACTCAATCTACTACTTTGCTGTGTAGTTGAAGAATTAAGTACTGTTTTTTACATGATTTATTCACTTGGATTGAAAAACGGGTTTTTGGCCAAAAGGGTTCGCCATCAATGAATTTGTACAAAACTATATGTTTAGATATTCCAAAGTAGTATAAAACTGGTTAAACGATTTTTGAGCTATTAAAGTTTGAAAACCTTTTGCAGATTTTTTTCTGACCAATTTACTACTATAGAATAAACTTCTATATTGGTTCGCTGACCACTGCATTTATCAGAATAATATGTGGGCGTAGGCTAATATTGATATTAAGTGTTATATGTAATGACCGGATTATATGCAACCAAAAACCTTAAGATTATTCGCATATATATGCACATTTTTGCATATATCTTGCGTATGCAAGATCTATGCAACTAATTTGCAGTAATAAAACAATTAAATTTTGATTTCATGCATTAAAAGTTCGCTAAATTAGGGGATTGAGTATTGAACAAAAAAAAATAAGTTGCATATACTTTATTAATTCACAACTACAATATTCTTATATCAATTTATATCAAATTTATATTAATATTAATTTAAAAAATTATGAAGCACACTAGTTATTACGTGTGCTTTAAGGTTTTGAACTAAAAACTTGTGGCGTCTATCATACGCATGTTGGTACAAAGAAAATGATCTCTCTACACCTACTGAAGTTAGAGGGCAAAATTTTTGTTTTTAACCTAAGGCAGGTTCAGTAGCCAAATTATTTACAGTTTTCCCTAATATTATGTTTACGGCCTGCCTTAAAACCTTAAAACCGTTGTTTTTCCTATTAAACTTTCTAATTTTGCCACTACTGTTTTTCCTATCTTACCTCGTATTTGCTTGCAGTTTGTACACATGTTTCTATTATAATCATCGACTCTGGTACACGATTTTTCTAGCTGCAAAATAATGTCTGCTAGAAATACATAATTACACTAAATATACATTAACTTGTTCGCGAACTTTGCCATTTTGAAATATTTCTTTACACTTTGGATATACGGTGAATTACCAGACATTTGTGAAATTAAGTCATTGATTATCTGCATAAAATATTACCGCACGAATCCAGGTATCCCATTTCGTTACGAAATATTCAGGTGGAAATGGCACTTCGGGAAAATTCGCCTTGTAAAACTGCACTGTTAATAGGGCCTTCATGAATATTTTGTTCCCATTTGCTGTTAGGTCATTGGCCAACGGGAACGAAGCTCTAATAATTTCCGCAACCCTATTTAATCCGCGAGCTAGGTAAATTACATGAATTCTATTTTCAGAAAATATTTTCAAATTCTGTCCGGCCTTTACCATATACGGCGCAGCTTCGGACAACAGGACAAGAATTTTATCTAGAGGAACTGAATTCAGCAAAGACAAATGTGTTACTGTTTCCTGAATAGAACGGGTAACTGACAGGTTGTTTGTTTTTCCAGTTCTTTTACAGCTATAAGGTAAGCTTTTCCAGATTTTTCTTTTGTCAGTATTATAATATAATTAAATTAACTATGTAACGACCACACGAATCAGTTGTTTCGTCGGCGATGATATACGAATAGTTACCTTAAATTTCGTTCTTAATTTCATCTACCACGGTACCAAACACCCTTCCAACTGCGGTTTTTCTTAATGTTGATTCATCTGGAGCATTAAATTTTGAATATTTTTGCAGAAAAGCTTTTACTTGGTCAGCTTATTTAAAGGAATTTTAGCAGCCAAAAACATTTTACACAGATCTTCGTTAAATTCTGACTGACCATGGTGTTAATTTTTAAAGTCTCATAACTAAATTGGATCGGACTTCATCTTGTTAATGTGTTAACCGTCTTAATGTGATGGTCTACTTGGAATTTCTTCCACTTTGAACAAGGCTTGGAAAAAATATGATCGTTGTCCAAAACAAGTTCTGAATATGACTTAATTCACGAAGTATATCCTATTTTTGACATAATCACCACTTTCGTTTTCACTTTCAGATTATTTAGGCTTACAATAATAACTGCGGCTACGACAAACGTCAACCTCAACAATACTGGTAAACTGCAACTTATAAGAAGAAACCCTAGTTAAAATATCTGACCAAAAAAACGCACGAACTGATGCCATTCCTCAATCAAAGAATAGTTTACTACTTTATATACTCTTAGGGGAATCCTAGTCTAAATAGAGTTCAGTTGTTCAGGCGTCGCATCGTTGAGGTGGCGTGGCGGAGTATTGGTGGCCGTAAAGCGTAAAAAAATAACGCAGCCTAAAATATGCAGTTACCTGTAAATGCACAAAAATATGTAAAACATAAAAACGATAGATAATAACACTAACATTATGAGGTAAAATTTCGTAACAGAAACATACATAGGACAGTTTGGCATCGGAACAAGAAACGAAAGAGGGAAAATGCTCGCCAACTTTCTAGAAAACGAGAAACTCTATCTAATGAACACTTTCTTCGAAAAGAAGGAAAAACGAAAGTGGTCGTGGAGAAGCCCAGACGGAAGGACCAAGAACGTGATTGATTTTATCATCTCAAGACACAAACATATAATACAGGATGTGGACGTCGTCAACTCGTTCACAACTGGCAGCGACCACAGAATGGTAAGATGCAGGGTATCCATAAATACAAGATTGGAAAGAGCTAGAAAGATAAAAAATAAGAACTACAAAATCGATGTAGAAAAACTAAAAGAACAAACAGACTTATATACAAAACACTTTTCTGAAAACCCGAGGCAACCCAATGAAGACCTTGACAGTACAAATAGAAGAATAACAAGAGTTATAAAAGATACAGCAGAGAATCTAGCCAAAGAACCAAAGACAACAGACAACAAATTGTCAAACGAAACGAAACAACTTTTAGAGAAAAGGAGACAACTTATTAAAGATGGAAAACGAGACACAGTGGAATACGTAGATTAATAAGACAGAAAGAAAAATGTGGAAGCAGGATATAATGAAAAACAAAACACGACAGATAGTAAACTTAATAGAAGACAACAAAGGTCTAAAAATTCTTAAAAGACAAAAAAAAAGGAAAAAGAAATAATAAAATTTAAAGATAAAAATGGCAATATAGTTGAAGATAGAGCAAATACATTGCGAGTGATGGAATCATTTTATAAGGACCTTTATGAAAGTAAGACATACAACGAAACTGTGAACATTAAAAATACAAATAAGAATAACAAAATAATGAACGTCAATTCAGAGGAACTACCAGATATAACAAGAGAAGAATTGGAAAAAAGCCTTAACACAGATGAAAAATAACAGGGCAGCCGGCGAAGACAACATCCTGCCAGAAATGCTGAAAGAGGCGGACATGAAAGCCAAGGACGAACTAGTACACTTATTTAATAATTGCTTATCGGAAGAATGCATCCCAAAAGACTGGGAAAATGCAATAGTAGTTCTCATATACAAGAAGGATGACCCGACTAACCTTGAAAACTATCGACCAATCAACCTTCTATCCCAAATCTACAAGGTATTCATCAGAATTATAACGAACAGACTTGAGACATATATCAGCCAAAAGAGCAGGCCTAATTTCGCAACCACTTTAGCACTACCGAATATCTCCATACAGTACGACAGATGCTGAAAAAAACGTCGGAATATAACATACCGATATGGATGGCACTTATTGACTTTAGAAAAGCCTTTGATACAATAGAGAACTGGGCAATAATAGACCAAAGGTACATAAATCTAATTGATAACATCTACAAAAAATCATCAATGACAATAAGAGTTCACCAAACCACGAATAGAATCAAAACCGAAAGAGGTGTTAAACAAGGTGAAATCATCTCTCCAAAACTGTTCTCCTTGGTCCTTGAGGACTTCTTCAAAGAACTAAATTGAACCGGAAAAGGAATTAACATCCAAGGCGAACACCTACAAAACCTCAGATTTGCCGATGATATTGTACTATTTGCAAAGGACGAAGGAGAACTCACAGAGATGCTTGAACAACTACAAGAAGAATCGGGAAAAGGAGGACTAGAAATGAACAGTACAAAAACAAAGTACATGACAAATGTAACAACAGAACGAACAACAATCACAATTCACGGACAAACAATTGAAAAAGTCGAATCGTACATATACCTAGACCAAATAATCTCCTTCGTCAAACAATATCAAGACCTAGAAATTGACAGAAGAACCAGACTAGGCTAGGCGGCCTACGGTAAATTGGAACACATCCTAAATACGAAAATCCCCATGGAAATGAAGGCAAAAATTGAAATATTAATCGAATACCTACTTACCTGTATGAAGATTAATCGTAATTTTCCGAGCTTGTCTTCCGATATGATTACATTGTAGTTTCTGAATCACCATACCCATCGATACGTTTTTAAAGCATAAAGTTTTTTATCCTCAACCCGAGTCTGCTATCGCACTTCGATGCTTACTCATTCTGTTTTAGAGTAAAATTGCCCGCCTAAGGGGCATGTGGTTGGGAGGATTGTAATCATATCGGAAGACAAGCTCGGAAAATTACGATTAATCTTCATACAGGTAAGTAGGTATTCGATTAATCTTTCAATTTTCCATCGCTTGTCTTCCGATATGATTACATTGTAGCTGTTTAAAGCTAGATGGTGCAATTTTCCATTATTCTACCTTCAATCCTGAGAATACCACAAAAACACAATTAAGGCAGCAAAGTCGTTCAATTCAACTCTATTTTAAGTATGACAAAAAAAATCAATGAAAATTCTATCCCATAAATTCCTTAACCACTTAAAAATTAAGGGTGCCTATTCTAGATAAATAAACATATTTTATAATATAATATATTATTGATATACAATCAGAGCAAAACAAATGTAATAAATTGAACCTTAGGCAACGGAATACTTAAAAGGCTACCTATTAGGGCTAAGATATACCCAAATTTAAAATTGTATGGGCAGATATGTCACTGGGCGTACCTAGAGGTCGAGTATAGAATCTGAAGAAAGTGTCAGAATTTTAGGACTCCACCCTACTATATTCTTAATGACATTTAGGTTTATGTCAACTTAAAGGCTGCTCACGTGCTGGCGTGTCTTACACTATATCCGGTAAAGACGTTAAGGTTTATTCCATACCATTGTTTATTAAAATTAAGTTAATCCACCTACTCATTGTTTG
>MU181967.1:10919-83282 GCA_016904865.1 Pissodes strobi
GAGAGTTAAGAATAGGGATGTATAATTGGAACGAATGTGCACGGTGACTTTAATGCACTGTTTTATAGAATTTGCGACATATAATAGGTAATTCTGATTTTTTAAAATACGAAAAATGGGCTGGTTTTTATAGGGAGCTGAGGTTTAAATTTTTTCCGAAATCTTCAATTTTGACTGTAGAGTCTCTATTATTGTCGATCGTAATTTTGGTTAATATTTGGATCCGATGTGCTGAACTTAGTGCCATAAGTGTTTAGTGTTACCGTTTTCTTTGTAGTTTATCAAGTGATAGAGATTGTAAAGGGTAAAGTGTTGATACATAGAGTAATACAGGTTCAACGTTCCATGTAAAATCGTATTTAGGTTTAGGGGGCTTTAACTTGTAGCCTCCCTTCAAAAATCTTTTTATTATATTTTAATCCCTATTAGGCAGTGAAACATAAAGTTAAGAGCTGATCTATAGGTACTTATCAAGACGTTGTTTATTTCGCGAACTAAAAAGTCCAGATAAATGTTTAAATTATAAGTAAAGACATCGAAATTTTGCTGTTACAGAAATTATAATACCTACTTATTAAAACAAGCGTTGTATGTTAAATATTAATTAACAATTTGTTTTAATAAAAATATTTATAGGTACGCCTATGTTATTACTATTAAGTTAGCAACAGTTTAGACAGTAGGATAACGTTGACAGTGTTGTTGTTAGATATATTTTATATATCGTTGCAATATTATAAATACATAAAGTAAAAATACTAAAAGCCGGTGTTTTATCAACACAGAACAAGCAAAAACCATTTTTAAAATCACAACATTGTACTGTTTCCAAGTTCCTTCTGAGATGGATGCAAACATTATTGGGATGGCGTGACCGGAAATGCTTCTTTGAAGAAATGCTTCTCAGACAGTTTCCTTGCCACCAGGAAAAATTTCCTGTCTAACAGATGAGAGTCTCTATAGAGAGTAACTAATTTCTACTCGATTTAAAAGTCAACGGTTTCCCAACTAATAAACTAGGAAACACGGTATACCAGGGCTGTACTAGCCCCCAATATTCCGGTGGCATCATCATTTTATCTAAAGCCTTAAATAACATAGAAAACAAGGGAAAAGCGTAAAAATACTCATCATGCCAAGAAATTGTAAATGCATCGACAACTGTGAAGGTTGAATCCGGAAACCAGGAACAGACATTTTACATTAAAATAAGTTGCAAATAAATCTAACCCCTTATTATTTTCTGATATACCTGCTTGTTTAGTTCGTATTCTGTTTCAATGGAAGTTTGTCTTGATGCCTTGTCGGGTTCCGTTTTTCTTTTGAAGCGATATAAGATGCGAAGAGTGTTATACGTTTTGTTCACGCTAGTCTAAAATTTGAAAGGTTATATTGGTTAAGTTGCGATATTTTACGCTTTCCCCACGGTTAATGCAGGATATTGCCGTCTTATTATCGATTCTAAGTAAGACTCTAATATTTCCATTTGATTTAGTAAATAATTGTAAGCCATGATAAGCAGCTTTAACTTCAAGGTAATTAATATGGTTAGACTTGTCGGCTTATTCCCAAAACTCGCGACATTTTTGGCCGTTACAATAGGCACCCCAGCCTGTAGGAGACGCAGACGCATAAAAAAGACAAAATTCCAATGAAAACGTACTAGGCTTCATATTTACAGTATATTCTTGATTGTCTATCCACTAGCTAATAATTTGCTTTGTATCTTTTAAAATTAATATTCTGTCATGTACGACTTTTCTTTTAAGGCCTTAAATTTTGCGTGACCTTGTCTTTTGATACTATGACGACTCTGAGGAACGGCAGGAGTCTCTGCTACCAAAACACCAATAATTTTTGCAAAATCTCGAATCGTAGTAACTGACTTGTTAATATATTTTTAATTGCCTCTTTTATTGAATTCATTTTCTTAAGAGGTAAAGAAACGGTCGAGGAAACGGTCCTCTGAATTAAGTCATAATAAATCCTAGGTAAGTTATTTTTATGATGGTATTAACTGACCTTATCTGTATTTATAATAATTCCTAAATCATTTAGGAGCATTATACACATTGCAAAACAGTAAAGTGCATCAGCCAAGCCTGACAAATGGTTGGTGTTGTTAGCCCAATTGGTGTTGTAGGAACCTTTGCAAATAATTAAATTTGCACACAATAATATTTAGTCAAATAACGAACACCCTGTAAAGTATACAGCTGTTTTACAAACAAGAGTCTTCAGGAGATAATTTAGTCAAAACAATTTACACCCTGTAAAGTATGCAGCTATTTTGCAAAAAATCAGGAGTCCATGATTGCAGTCTTAATTAAATAGGTTCACGACCATATTAATATATATACTGTTGGCTCACAGCCTTTTAATCGCTTAAGTGATGATAGAATTTAGTGAATAGCCCACGGCTATCCCTCAGAAAGTATGGCCCACGGCGTTAATGCCAAATATGTTTTCCCATAACATCCTGTAAAGTATGCAGCTATGTTGCAGACAATAGTCTGCGGGTGATATTTTAGTCAAAACAGCTAACAGGCTGTAAAGTACACAGCTATTTTGCAGACAATAGTCTGCGGGTGATATTTAAGTCAAAACAACTAACACCCTGTAAAATATACAGTTATTTTGCAGAAAATAAGGAGTCAGTCCATGATAACAATTTTAATTAAATAGGTCCACGACCATACTAGAAATATATACTGTTTTTTGTCCCTATTGGAATTGATTATTGCTGCATAAACAGGGGAAATATTATACACACAAAATGTATCTGATTATCTTTTGGCGGTGGCAAGTTTGAAGTTGGCATATTAAACGATCACTTCTTAGAAAGTCAATAGCCAACTTTTAGTGGAGAAGTCGAATAGTTAGGTCCTCGACCCTAGGCTTAATCAATTAATAATTTATAATAAAAATAATATTAGTTTTTTTTTTGTATTGCGAAGCCCTCGGCCTAAACCTATTCTTTTTCTATGCCATCGGCAAGAATTTTTCGATTGAGTGCTATTTGTATGCAAATTATAATACCATCGGCCTATGCACAATCTAACCAACTCTTTGTTAGAAAGTCGAATAGTTGGGTCCTCGGCCCTAGGCTTAATCAATTAATAATTTATAATGAAAATAATACTAAGAATTTTTTGTATTGTGAAGCCCTCGGCCTAAAGCTATTCTTTTTTTATGCCCTCGGCAAGAAATTTTCGATTGACTGCTATTTTGTATAATATGCAAATTATAAGGACTACGCACTATATAACTCAATCTGGCCAACTCTTTGTGGGGAAGCCGAATAGTTAGGTCCTCGACCCTAGGCTTAATCAATTAATAATTTATAATAAAAATGATATTAAATATCTTTTTTTTTTGTATTGCGAAGTTCTCGACCTAAACCTATTCTTTTTCTATGCCCTCGGCAAAAATTTTTCTATTGAGTGCTATTTGTATGCAGATTATAAGGCCCTCGGCCTATGCACTATCTAATTCAATCTAACCAACTCTTTGTGGAGAAGTCAAATATTTAGGTCCTCGACCATAAGCTTAACTAATTAATAATTTATAATAAGAATAATAATAATAATTTTATGTATTGCGAAGCCCTCGGCCGGGACGTATTCTTTTTCTATTGCCCTCGGCAAGAAAAGAAAAATTGATCGAGTGCTATTCGTACGCAAATTACAAGGCCCTCGGCCTATGTATTTTAATTTCTATTTCTCTTGGTTAGGTCAACGTATTGTGCCTTACTGAAAAACTGCATGAATATGAATTTAATAAGCCCTCGGCTGTTATGCAAAGTTTTTTAATTATTCTAATTACTTAAAATAGTCTAGTTGTAATTAGTGAGCTTACGTAAATAAATGAAAGACCGAAAATAAAAGTTGATTATGTTCTACTAAATGAAATCCAGCTATTTTATTTTTAATCTCATGTCTAAACTTTACATTTCACGTACTCGGTACAGACTACTTCTTTTACCTCTCTATACCCTAGCTAATATGGCCCCGGGGCCTACTACTTTTTGCACTACTCAGTTTTTTGATTTTCGTAAAACCCGATATTATACTTGTTTTTTTTTGTTTTTTTTTTAACAAAACCTAATCTTACACAAACCTCAATACAACTTATCAACTGTACATTGTATCATTGTACGTAGATATTTAGCCCTCGGCCTACTATGTAGGAAATTGATTAACCTAAACAAGCATAAACGAACCCCAAAACCACTAATCAGCGACCATTTATTGTTCGTAAATATTAGGCCATCGGACTAGTTCTATATAGACAATTTATTAACACTTACTTGAGGAACGGGACAATATATTTTCTCTTCTTTTCGTCATTTTATTTCACAAACACAAAACAAAACACGATTTTTGAACGTATTCGAAGGATACGTAAAACAGAATGAGTAAGCATCGAAGTGCGATAGCAGACTCGGGTTGAGGATAAAAAAACTTTATGCTTTAAAAACGTATCGATGGGTATGGTTATTCAGAATCTACAATGTAATCATATAGGAAGACAAGCGATGGAAAATTTACAACGAATGCATTCTCCCAATAGTAACACACGGCTCCGAAACATGGGTCATGACCAAAAAACCCATTAACAAACTAAGAGTACATCAGAGGGCCATCGAACGCAAGTTATTGGGAATATCACTAAGGGACCATAAAACCAATGAGTGGATAATGCAGAAAACACAAGTGACCGACATAATATCTAGAGTTAGTTCATTGAAGTGGCAGTGGGCGGGACATGTCGCGAGGGACACGGAGAACTGGAGTGGATATACTACGAGGTGGAGACCCTGGAGCGAAAGGCGAAATGTGGGTAGACCGCAGCAAAGATGGTACGACGACCTGAAGAAATTCGCTGGACTCAACTGGTACCAGGTCGCCCAAAACAGAGAAAGATGGTCCAATATGAAAGAGGCCTATATCCAGTGGATAGACCAAGGCCGAGTGAGAGAGAGAGAGAGAGAGAGAGAATTTCGTTCTTTGAAAAACATACCAATTAATTTAATGATACGCTCTATGCAATATTTATCAGGTATGGTGATAATTGATACAAATGAAGTCTTATGTTTGGAAGATGATATTTCTCTAGTATTGTTTCAAATATATAGTGTCACTGGATTTCATTGAACGATTCAAATAAAATGTTTCATGGGAGTACAATATTCTTTTGCTAAAACAGTATTACATGTTCATACAATATTTTACATTATTAAATTAAACATTGCTAATATTGCATGATCAATTCCGCATAATTAATGAAATATAATTGCTACTGAATATTTATTTAATGTCATTGTTTTATTAACTTATGTAATTTTAAACACAATAAATGTTATTGTTTTATTGATTACCAAAAGTTGTAGGCTTTGAAGAAGCACTCGCATAACAGAACACACTGTAGCATATTCTGTGAATTTATTGAATATGTTGCGTCTTTTTTTGTGAAACTGCAGTTTGCGTTCTAAATATCGCGCATTAAACTAGTATGTCAAAAAGGTAACAATACTCCATTTCAATAGCTTTGCCTATGGTGTTGTTGATCTCTTATTAAATATTCTACCTTGCCTATTAGTAATTTAAAAAACGATTCACAGGCACTTTTTAAATTGTCTCTAACCAATACAATAATAAATGAAATACTTCAAGGATAGTTATGGAAATAGAGTGCTGCTATTTTTGTTAACATATTAGTTTAATGGACGATATCTAATACACTACCAATTTCCGCCAGAATAAAACGCAATGTTTTTAGTATATATTAAAAAAACTCTAATGTATTAATTACCGTCGATTGCGGGTATTAGGTCCTTCCCTCTCAAACCCCGAACATATAAAACGCACTGAAGCCCTTATTTAAGTTTTCACATATAGGACTGTGCTACGACCGGGTTGCGGTCCTCCAGTCCTATTGTGAAAATGTAGAAAACTCGCGACGGCGGCCGCAGCAGCATGGTAGGCGCACAGTCGGTGCACAGACCTATATATGAAAATCAGCCTTCACTCTACTCTGGTTGCACAGCTTTATCTCAGATTAAATGTAATTGATACAGTTGTGTTAACAACAAGAAGTATTGGATTCAATTCAAATTATATTTGCGAATAGTAATATTGAAATCCTAATTATCTACTATTATTTGGAACGATTTTATTTTTCACTGAATCATATACATGCTTAAATAAAATATGGTATTTATTAGAAATTACTCCAGGCTTTGCAATTTTAGCATTGAAATAAATAGATTTCTGTTAAATTAACATTGAAATTATTTTCCAATTGTTTAACTTATTTATTATTAAGTCAATATTTGCTGAATAGTTCACAGTATGGCACAAATCTGAATTAATTAAAGCGAACGCTATCAATAATAGACTTATAATTAAAACTGCCACGGTATTTTTTTCTGTGCATAGAAAGTAAAATTAAGATTTATTTCAGCAAAAATCCTGTGAATTTTATTCGTATAGAACTCCGCGCTCTTTAATATTCATACCCTAATTGACTTAGTGCTCGTAATAAAGTTATCCAGCATTATCAGTGAACGGGGCGAATAACTTAAAAAATTTCAAGACCACATAAAACTTTTAATCAAATCGGGCTCGGCTTGTATTCATGTAACAGTATATTAAGGCAAGAAAATTGGAAGAAGGGTCCTTAACAATGCATCTGTATTCCTGAGGTAAACAACAACGAAATTAGATTGAATTTGATCTTGGGTAATGCATTTTGGAATAAAAAGATTTTTAAGGGTCCAATTTAAATATCCCTCTTTTTAAGGTTAATATAATCCAGACGAGGTTTAACAAATTTTCCCAAGATTATTTTTTAATGCGCACTGATTAATGTATTAAAAAAATTAAATTTTACATGTTTAGATTATATAAAATTTCGGTGATTTATTATATATCACCAAAAAGTTAAATATCCCTTGTAGTGGGACGTTGGTGACGTACATAAATTCTATGGTTAACAGAGACCATGAAACTCAAAAAGTAGATACATTTAAAGCTGAAGCAAAAAACGAATTTTATGGCGGTTGAACCAACAGCAACCTTATTTTCAATAAAAAGAATAGTTTAGCAATTCAGAGATGAAACGCTGCTCCAATTTCGGGTATTATCCCTTTGAGGCTTGATTTACTATACTTTACCATCTAGTTTGTAATTCATTCATATCTCATTCACATACCACAAATAAAAAAAATTTTAATAGTCGTTGTTAAAAGTGTATATTCTAAAATGAATTGCAGCTATGGAAGGTAAGGTATTTCAGAAAAATATAAATTTAACTTTTGTTAAATGGATATTCCATATTTTTATTTCAAATAAGTTTCCCGATTTGATGTCTATTCTACCAGAAAGTATGATATCGATTTTTTTGGCTTAGTATATACAGGGTGTTTCCTAGCTACGGTACAAAATTTCAGAGGGTGATTCGTTAGGTCATTTTAAGAAAAAAAGTTCCTATGAACATATGTTCGGAGTTGCTTCGTTTCTGAGATACGATAGTTCATTGTATTGGTTGAAGTTTAAAAAAAGAATGATATTTATAAAATATCATAAATATCTTTAAACCGATTTGGTTGAAATTTGGTGCAGTAATTTTAAGTAATAAGGCGCTTATTTACCTCTAACTATATTGAAATTATTAGTTCCAATATTATTGAGGAGAAAAAGTGCGCCACTCACTTGTTTTTGAAGTTTTTATATATTTTTTTTTAGATTAAGCAGCTAAAAATACAACTTAATAGTCTCCTGTGTTTTCTTCATATCTAGCTTCATTTTCGAGAAAAAAATTAAAATCACTTTAACTCATTCTAAAAACCATCCATGGACAAGATAAACAAAAACCAAAAATAAACAATTTCGACCTTAAAGTAAATGAGAAAAATGTCTACTTTCTGACAAAATACACGACTGCATTTGTCATTGATTGTCTGACACGTTCAAAAATACCTGTATTCCTTATGACATTGCAATTGTCAATAATTATCCGATTTCTCAAGTCATTCACATCTAGTACAGGAGTTTTATAAACAAGAGCCTTCAGATGACCCCGTAAATAGAAATCTAAAGGCTTCATATCAGGACTGCGAGCTGGCCAATTTTGAGTTCCTGCACGTCCAGCCCTGTCGTGCATGAACCACATGTTGCCGCGTACATGCAGGATTCACCTGTTTATCTCGCTGGTAAAAAAATGGTACATTTAGGTAGTCACCAATAATTCCTACCCAAATCACGGCTAATTGACAACTCTGACTTTTACTGATATCAGAATCACTGTGAACTGGTTTCCAAAGCAGGTAAAAAGGTACTTGATTGAACTTGGCAATAATTTTTATAAAATGTGTAAAAAATGTGATAATGAAAGTCATAGAAGTTAAATGTTAAATTAAGAGTAAACATATGGAAACCGATGATGTTACAGATTTTAACTCAGTTGCCTTCCAAGACGCCCCTGAGCTGATTAAGTCAAATCTAATTACTGGCTCGAAATAAAACGAGTAAAAAAGTAAATACCAAGTCTGAGACAAATGGGCGAGATGATTTTTCAATATTAATAAATATATTTTTTCCATGTTCATGATATGCAATCTAGTTAGGGCTTAGTGAGCACGTTATTACTTCAAATAACTGCACCAAATTTCAACCAAATCGGTTTACGGATATTTATGATATTTTATAAATGCCGTTTTTTAAACTTCATCTGAGAAACAACTCCGGACATTATGGTCATAGGAACTTTTTGTCTTAAAACGACCTAACGAATCACCCTCTGAAGTTTCGTACCGTAGTTAGGAAGCATTTTGCTCATTTACCTTAAGGTGGAAATTTTTTATTTTATATTTTTTGTTTTTATTTTATGTTGTCCATGGATTTTAGATTGAGTTAAAGTGATTTTTTTTTTCTCGAAAACGAAGTCAGATATGAAGAAAACACAAGAGACCAAAAAGTTGTATTTTTAGTTGAATAATCTAAAAAATATAATAACTACAAAAAAAAGTCAGTGGCGTATTTTTCGTCATCAATAATATCGGCTGTGGTGCTCACTCAGACGCCACTGGACCTAATAATTTCAATCTAGTTAAGGCTAAATAAGGGCCTTATTACTTCAAATAACTGCACCAAATTACAACCAAATCGTAATTAGGAAACACCCTGTATAATTTACTTCTAGAAATTAATCACTTTTGTAAACCATTAATTAATTAATTTATTAATATTTCGAAAAGTAAATTCAAGCAGTTGTACTATGGTCATATAAATGAATCTTATCTTATATGTTTATATGTTGAGGCTTCCCTTAGGACCTCTAAAATATTCTTATCATCATTTGCAGCGTTAATGATTTTCAGTCATATTAAACTTGAAACTAAATATGAAGATTACATTGAAATTAAAATATACATCAGAACTCTTAAAATATTTTCTATTATTTGCAATATTGAATTTTTTTTTAAATAATAATATTTAACTAGGCTGGGGTTTGAAACTTTCGGCAAAATACATAACCCAGTTTTATCCATAATAACGAAACACAATTTTTGTACCCGATGCGCGTTTTGCTAACAATGTTAGCATCAGGAAATTATTGATGCTAAACTTATTATCTACTTAAATTTATATATAATAAATATTTGCATAACAAGCCAAGTCAAAAGGAACTAATCCTGGAACCCTATTATTAGTCACGCTTGATCAGCCAATATAATGAACTATACGGGATAGGTCCTCTATCTCTATTTGGTTCTCTTCTCTATTTGACCCAAAGAACGGACTTAAAACATTGGAAAAGTGAAATATATGAAAATGGTTGCATGGACTGTAACCAAATATCTGTTGATCAAACTAGAAGATCCATACAAACGAGAATCAAAGAACACATAGCTCATTTAAAGAACGGTAGAGTGAAGTAGAGCATGCTTTTCTATATAATGACAGAATAACAATTAAAATTTAAAGATAATTTCATAGTTTATCTGATAGAAGATTGTTCCACGCATACAAAAGTATGAAAATTATTAAATCTATGAAAAGTCTAAATGGAGATATAGGGCCTATCCTGTATAGTTCATTGTATTGGTTGATCGAGCGTGACTATTAAAATTCCAGGATTCGTGCTTTTAATTAACTTAATTACGCAAATAGTTAGTATAAATAGAGTTGGGTAGATTATAAGTCTATTTTTAATCATCGCCTGATGATGTATGGTTTCCAAAACTCTCGTCGAGTGCAAAAAATCCGTCTCGCTATGGTCGATAAAATTATGCACAGGACTTCAACTTTAGGTTATTATGCAAAGACGGAACAAATATTAAAATCTTGTCTAGCAATTTACAACCAATCACAAGGGCTACACTTCGAATTACTCCTCCAGATGGGCGATAATGTATCGATTTTACATAGTCTCACAAAAATGGGATAAAGCTTTGTTAATAAGTTTTGTGCTTTAATTCCATTTTAAATAAGTTAATTTATTACTTTACTTTTAAGTTACCTACTTTGCTTTATATTATAGAAGAAATATTTAATTTTTATATCATCATCATTATCATAATATCATCAAAACCTAAACTAAACTAGTTTAACTGATTTTTGACTTTAAAACAAAGAAAACATAATAGATAACCGCTAATATTATTCTTACTTGTCAAGTATTTAAGTTTTCCATTATCAAAATTAAAAATCAAATTTATGGATTTAGGAGTAAGTACTACCGAACCGAGTAATAAATTATTATACCAAAAACACAAATAATAGCTGAACTAAAACTAACTGATCACTGCAAGTCACTAGAATTTACAACTGCAGCTAAAAGTTAATTGTCCAGGCAAAGTATTCTGTTTTAAATTGTAAAATGTATTAAATCGCAATATACGCAGGGATACTACAATACTACTAGAGATATAATTAAAAAGAGGAAAAAATGTTTTTAACTGACTGAAAATCACTACAAAAAATGAATATTTTTACAAAATATCAAAATTTAGCGGTTAATGCCACCGCGTATGTACAGGATTTTTCCGGATGTTTTGGAGCACTCCTAGAGAGAGATATTAAAAAAGTTTAAACACGAAAGTTGTAGAAATTTTCATGAAGCATCAGGATTATTATCAAAACAAATAAATCAGCATCGCAAACCTGTGAAAAATATATACTTCTGCTTTTTTAAATGGATCATATGGTTTGGGCAATTTTCTTCTAGTGCCTCCCAGAAAGAGAAAAGAAGGGCATACACATACATACCATAAACAAAGCAAATATTTAGTATTGAATAAATGTTGCGAGCCTATACTCAAATCGTGTTTCTAGAACTGGCTTGTCGACAGTAACCTCAACTCGCTTGAGATTTGCACTAACGATTCTTTAATTGTATAAAATATCTTATGTGAGTGTGTGGATTCTGGTTCCACTGCATTCCATACGGAGCATTTAGATTTTATTGGTTTAATTTTTAGATGGTTTGTTTCCCCTCCTTATTTCGTTTATCTTAACATGTAGAAACTTCGCTGTGTATTTTATAATTTAGACATTTCCCTCCTCGGTTTGCTTAATTTTTTCTGAGTTTTTCTGAAAGGAATGGACTTTCAACATGTCTTACCTTATCTTATGGCCAGTACCTCATAGTAGAAGTTATTTACGGACATAACATATCACCACCATATTATACCGGTTTTGATTAATTTTCTTTTCTTCTCATTAGTCTTCCTAAATGACTTTTTCTTGTGACATTTCTTTTAGGGATCGCTTCGAGCTATCATTCTAAAGCCGCATTCCAATGGTAATGTTTATAGAGATGTGTTGCTGAACAATTTTGAAATCGATATATTGTTTTATAAAAAATTGATTTGAGACCGCCTCTCATGAGTTAATATTATGAATATATAGTATATGTCATGCCTATCGGAGTTCCAGGGTAACGTAATTTAAGTCTCGTTTGACGTCATTGCTCTGGGGGACTAAGTTGTTGGCCTGACTTAAACTTGTTGTTGGACTATGCCTGCCCTGATTGCCTGAAACCTTTGCATTTGTGAGATAAAGCCTGTGGTTCGTGATAATTGGCTGCTTTGAAATCCAAATATATGGTAGAAGTCCCGCATAGCCTGATCTTTGGACTTCCGTTTCGTCTTCGGTCGAGAGTGCACGTGTCGGGTATCGGCCATTTTGTTCCAGCTGCATATACATATATGTTAGTTTTGGGAATTCATGGTGAACGTTCAGGGACTGGGTAGTTTTCTCCCCGAATAAGATACGGACGTCCAGCCGGGGGTTTGAGCCCCGTGCATGCTAGAAATTTTTATGTTTGTGGACGTCCAGCCGGTGGTGTTCGAACCTTAAAACAAGCCGTGCATGTATATGTCTGAGCCCCCAGGAGTACATACTCGACATCTGAGGGTTCAAAAAATAGTATCTCTATCCACCAAGGTGTAACCAATGTAGAAGGGTCTTGCTAAGCCTGGATAGGGGTCATTACTGGCTGAATTTTCTCACGAAAAAGGCCATCAGAGAGTTTACTACTACTACTACTATAGCCTGATCTTTCACCGTATTCTCAGGTGAGTTGCTTTTTTTGAGTGTGGCCCTTTTATGATTTCCTAAAAATATAAATAGACATTGCTAAAAATATTGGGTACATCATTTAACAAATATTATATTTATGTTCTCCTTAATTGGCAAAAAAGATGAGAATTTTTAAAAAGTGTGCACTTTCATTTCTCAGAAACTTTCATATTTAAAGTTTTTGTATGTATGTAACATAATGACATATCACAGAAATACCCACTAAATTTATACCCTCTGTTTAATGGTTTTAATTCTATGACTCTCGAACACTTTATAGTTAATTATAGGGAATATTAATATTATACGAAAACATAACTAATTTAAAACACTCTTTATAACTAAAAGTAAAAGAGTAAATAATAAAAGAGCTAATCTAAAACAGTAAACGTCAAGAACCAAATTGTAATCCGCATTTTTATTCTTCTGGTTATGATAAAAGTAAACAAAGAGATAAGACATATAAAACTTTTTCAAGCTTCTTATTTGTTTGCAATTTAATGTTTCATTTTTGTTTTTGTACTTTTTTGGTTTACATTTTTAATTTTTTTTAATGTAAATTAAAAGCCTTCAATGGGAGTAAATTGGACATTTGAAAAATTTTATACAGAAAATGCCCATTTTGGTATGCATTTTAATTTAATATTATCTGTAAGGAAATGGTATTTTTCCTGGACGCTCAAAAAACTGAGACGTGTCAGCTTTAATTTCGTATGTAAAATACCTCATATTTGCTGTAGAATCGTAGAGGTTCTTCATATAACTTTTGAATCGAAAGAACATTACTGTGGTGAATTACCCTGTGCACTTGAAAACTTCAGCTTTCCTTCACATACCTGCGATAATATGTTTGCCACGTTAGATTAGTGTCTCTTAAAATCAAAAAGCTTACATTACATTACATAGCGGAAAAAGTTTACCGAAAAATGTTAATATAAGGCTTGTTTCAACAAAAATCATAAACCAGTCAGTTCCAATTAAATCTGTCAAAAATAGTCAAAACCAATCTGAAAATTAGGTACATTCGACAAATAAAATTGGTGCTGATTAGTGTGTGCTTCCTGTTTGAATAGCCGAACAATATTTTTTTAGTTCCAACGAATAGTTTCAAAATGAATCTCATATACTGAAAGCCGGAAGGAAAACTTGCTGATATTTGATGTTCTTTAATTTTACTCTAGGAAGTTTTTGATTTGATGAGATTTTTTGCACATTTTGAAAATAGTACTTAAAATATGTTGTCGTCTAAAATGTTCACTTTTTTTAGCAAAGAACAAAGCCTGTTTTATTAATTTAATTTTTTAGCGAATGCCTTTTTAGAAAACGAATTTAAATTACTAATAAGTCAGATTTAACCCAATAAGTTCCATATAACGTTCCGTATAACGAACGCAAAACAAAGCATTATAAAACGATTAAAAAATAAAAGTGTAATTGCAAAAACTCTCCGTAGGTTTTTGTTTTTCACAAGACTATGCGTAAACTAAGCCAAACTAATCCATTCATTGAAATCAATGATGAAACTATGATATGATGATTTATGAATGCTTAAAGCTTCACTGCTTCACGTGTAGTGTGTAGTATACTTGCATTGAGCGCTTGTTTACTAGTTTATAATGTGGAATATTTCACTTTACGCATGCCCTCTGCTCGCTTCCCTCGCTCCGGGGTGCAACCAACCGACACTAACCCAAATTTTTATCATGAAAAAGGCGTGTAGTATTTACGGTCCAATCATTTGCTTTCAGTGGGTATGGTGGATGGCGCAGTGGTTAGATGCTGTGCTTGTGATACACGCCGTATCACAAGCACAGCATCTAACCACCTGCGGATTCGATTCCCGTCAGTAGCAAGAATTAAAGAAAAAATTAAAAATTTTAAGTGAAAACGGCATT
Organism: Pissodes strobi; assembly: GCA_016904865.1. NCBI lineage: Eukaryota > Metazoa > Arthropoda > Insecta > Coleoptera > Curculionidae > Pissodes > Pissodes strobi. The sequence goes on from MU181967.1 coordinate 25,402, forward strand.
TTTTTTTGTGGGGGTTGAATGAGACTGAACCGTCACGTAACGCCGTCACGTAATTCCTTCTACTGGACAAAATGGTGAATGCGCTTGTTCTAATTATTACTGCCTTGCTCCGCTTGTTATTGCCTGGCATGTTCCCGTATAGGTAGCTGCGCCCCATGGTGGGCCACCTTAGACTATACGGGGGGACCAGGGCTCTAATTTAAGGCGGATTTTGGGGGAAAACCGTTTTTCGCCCGTACCTCTGCAACGAAGGCTCGGATCAAAATTCTGACAAACAATGACCCCGCTTGTTGAAGTTTTCACTTCTAACGTGTGGTCTTGAGCACACACAATTTTTTTAAGGTTATGTTTATTTCTTTTTTAAAATTTGGGTTAGTTTTGTTTGGTTGGGCCCTGGAGCGAGCGAAGCGAGCGGAGGGCCACGCGTTAAGTGAAATATTAGACATTCTAAAATAGTAAACAAGTACAGATTTCAATAGTTTTAGAAATATTTAGACTAAAACTAGATCTGTTTTAGTAAATTTTGGTATACTTAACATTAATTTTTATTGATAGAATCTTTCATTGTTCCTTCGTTTTACTTACTTTCGCATTTTATTCTGCTGTCCCATATATGAAACGTTAGTCTTTTAACATACATTAAAAACTAAATTTTTATTTTTAGCTTAACGGTGCAGCAGATTGCTGATATGTTTCAAACTGAAGAGTTTTGGCAGGAAATTGATACTAACGGGGGTGTGCAATCAGTTTATATTGAAATTTTAGTAGTACGCACTTGCCCCACAGTGTAATTTTGGCGGTGAAATGTGTTCTGTTTTAGGTTAGACTCATAATAATTATTATGGTTCGAAAATATATTTGAAAATCTGAAAGAGGCAAGAATTTTTCCAAGGAAACTCTTCTTCAGACTATAGAAGATGCTAAAAGTGGAAGGTACTCTGCATGAAGGTACTCTGCATTAGCGGCAAGCAAATTACACAAAATTCCGTAAAATGTTGAGATAGCAAGAAGAAAGAGTGTTGACCCTTTCATAATAAATAATTATTTTGATTTAGTTTCAAAGACTATCAAGAATCTTGGTATTGAAAACAAACCACATTTAATTTGGAATTTGGACGAAACAAGTTTTTGTTCCGACCCATCAAAAACCACAGTCGTAGGAAAAAAGGAGCCAAGGTGACCAGGACGACAAGCACTTCCTGCGGAGAAAAACACATCAGTGCTTTTTGCATGCAATGCGAAAGGTGAAAAAGCCCCTCCTTTGATTATATTTAAAGGAAAGCAAATATGGACACATAGGATGCCTTCAGAGGGAAAAGGATTTCCCAAAACTACCTTTGCAGCCTCACCCAATGGATGGATGCAAGCTGACATCTTTGAAAATTATTTTAAAAACCATAGGTACTGAACGGCCAGTGCTTTTGTTTTTTGATGGACATGCGACTCATGTTAGTCTAAACCTTATCCACATGGCAATTAATACTCAATACCGCCGCATAGCAGCCACATTATCCAACCGCTTGATTTGTCGGTAACGAAAGCAGTTAAAGACAGATGGGATCCTTTACTGGTATCATGGCAAAGATTGTATATTGGTCAAAAACTTCCAAAAGCCGAATTTTCTGTACTCTTGGGAAAAATATGGGCTAGTCTTCCAGGTGAAGTTATGTCGAATGGTTTCAGCAAAGCGGGAATATATCCCTTTAACGATAAAGTAGTTCCCGAAGAAACATTTAATCCAGATGCGCTTCAGAGATGGAAAGATCAGTTTAAGGTCTCAAATCCTCCAGCAATCCCAAACGGTGGTATTGAATGGTATTCAAGCTCAACTCGCAACTCTTGCCCCCATAGAAGGTAACTCGACATTAGTTTATAATACCTACCTCCAATAAATCAAATGGTCATCTATCTTATTTGGTACTTTTTACATTTAGACAATTTAACTGACATTTGTGGACCAAAAGACCATATGACAAGTACTGCTTCTACCTCTGCATTAAGCGCTCTCTCTGTCGGAGCCCCAAATTAACTTGCAGGTAATTTTTTAATTGTTATTTTTATTAGCTGACTGACTTTTTATTGAATAGATAACTTTAATCTGCTATTTTTAGACGATATAATAAAGGAAATATCCGAAATTGAAGTGGATATTCAAGCCTCATCAACAAGTACCGCTTCTTCTATGGATAATGCATCAGGTAGGTAGCTTCTATTTTTAAATTATTTTAGTATAAAAATAACACTTTGCTATTTTAGAAACTCTTCAACTAGCCGAAAAACCAACCAAATGTAACAACAAATTGACTGAAACGTCTGCTGTTTCATTTGAAAACCTTATGTTAGCGTGGATGATAAGGGGAAATAGTGAGAAACAGAAAAAGAGTAAAATATGCAATGGTGCGGAACTTATTACTGCGGAAGCTGTTCTTGAACGAACCAAAAAACAAGAAGAAGAAAAGCAAAATAAGATATGTTTGGCGGCTTCTAAAAGGTTACAAAAGAAATATTAAAAACCAAAAAACCAGAAGCGTAAAGAAAAATTAAAACAAAGAAAAAAATAACAAGCGAAAATGAGACGTCCGAAGATGAGAAACCAAACAGTTCTAGCTCCGAGTTTGAGAACGAAGACTTTATAACTATGATTGAAAATCAGAAAAAGGAATATGAAGAAGAAAGAAAAGATATTCCTCATGAACCAAAAATAAGCGACTGAGTTGTCGTGAGGTTTTGTACAAAGAAAAAAAAAGTTTTTTGTAGGGCAAATCACTGAGATTAAGGATGAACCTGTTGTGAAGTTTGTAAGAAAAGTGTATGAAGCTAAATATTTTGTTTCATGTTTCAATATCCGCAAGTTGAAGATAAAAGTGAGATATTGCGAGAGGATATTGTTTATGTCTTACCACCGCACATTATAGGTCGGAGGGGAGAAATTCAATTCCAAGTAACTTTTTTCAGTTACAAGATTGAGTCATGAAGTATTTTTACTTGTTCTTTAAGAAAAAAATTATTTTGTTTTGTATTAAAAAAAAACATTTAAAACGCTGTAACTTTTTTAATAAAATAAATAAAAAAAATTTTAAAAACCGTTTTGTTTCTAACGATATTAAGATTCTGCTCTTGCCCCAAAGTAAACTAATACAATCGCGTACACGTACTTATATCAGTTTACGCATTTGCCCCAATAAGAGCGTACCACTGTTAATATTTTTCAAAATTTCCTGAAATTTTCCAATATATCAATTTTTCGAGTTTTGCCCTTTAGAAATGTACCGCAAACAAGCTAATGATATCGTCATAGGAAGCATAACTTATTCCTACATAACATAAAGAAATACGAGTTTGAGAAAGTTAGGTAACTTTTATAAATTTTACTACGCACTTACTCCACCTGACCCAACATTTAAAAATATACCCAATCCAAATATAACGCATGAGGTGCTTATTTGGGATATTGATTGTGCCAGGATATGACAAAAACCTTCAAAAAAAAGTAATTGGGACTCGGGAGAAGATCTTAGAAGTATTGGTGTTTACAAAGCAATGCGTAGAGATAGATTTATTGAAATAATGAAGCATATACAATGTGCCGACAACACAAAACTGGCTCCAAAAGTTAAGATGACAAAATTGAGATCACTTATATAAATAAAATGGAGCGTCAATTTTAGCAGAAATATCATATGACGAAAGCAAGATTGAGTATTACGGCTTCGGGTATAAGTGTTGTTGCATAAACTCCAAAAATGGATATATTATAATAAATTTTGGAATTTACCATGGCTCAATACCAAATTCTAACCCTGCACATCAAAAAGAATTTGGAAAAGCAACTGCACTATTGCTACAACTCATTGTAGAGCTGCCCGATGAAAAAGGGCATTACCGTATGGATTGTACTTTGACAATTTATTTACATCCATACATTTTTGTCTTATTCAAAGACATGTTGATATGATGGAACTGGAATGAAGCCTGTTTCCCGGCTTCCAAAGAATTTCCCAATTATAGATGTTGAAACTATGAGAAACTCTAACCGGGGCCTTTTTGACTATGCTGCGATTCAAGATATGTCGATCATTGTTTCTAGGTGGATGTCACGGTATCTTCAACAGTACATCCGGTTTTTCCATTATCAAATGCACAACAGCTCAGAAGAATAAAATTGCCATAACCAGACCACAATGTTTTGAAAAATATAATATGTTTATGGGAGGTGTTGGGGTAACACCCCAACAAGTGTATAAACTATCGTTTTTCACTGTATAGTTTGGTGATAACACCCTGTATGTATGTAGAATGAATGATCCATAATTAAACTTAAAATAGATATATTCCACCCGGGTACAACCCAATTTGTACATTTAAATCAGCAAATGTGAAGTTCTTTAATGCCCCTTAGTTCAACCCTGGATGGTCGATTCCATCCGATACAGCTAAATGTCATTTTACCAGTTCGATTGGGGTCAATCCAAGCGTTTTCAATTTAATATATTCGTGTCTCCGCCAGTAAACAGCAGTCTGTCAAAGAAAGAAAGAAGATGTTTTCCCCCTCTCAGATAAAAACCGACGCCGAGTTTTCCCGCGTTATGGTCCCTCCCGAAATAGAAAGAAATTTCTTATTTCAGTTTAGTTAAGACGTTCGCTTAAATAGCAGTAAAACGTGCTGTTCTCCGGCCAAAGGTCAAATTCCTTTTTGGGCCTATTTCTCTTGTATACACAAATATTAGGGAATATTTCGTGCACCTCAGTTATCTTTGTCCAAGGTTGGACAAAAATCTCCTTTTGGGCTTTTTTAAAGCAATTCTTCGAAGTCAGAAACGATAGCATCCCCGTTCCCGTTGGAAATTGGAATATAAAATGGCGGAAGGCAAACTGACATTCCTGGTCGAATGTCGAATTCCTGTAAAGCAAGGCAGGCAAAGCAGTCAAAGTGAAAAGGTATGCTGTTTGAAAGTTGCTAAGTTGGAGAACGAACTATTAAAATAAGAAAGATAAAAACTAATTTTTAAATCAAACAATCAAGACTCTTCAGTAGACATTTCTAATTTTAGGAAACCTTTTGTAATTTTAGTTTTATACTTGAACGAATGATGAGTGATTGAAAGTTTTAGTCTAAGAATTGTACATATATATTTTCTATTTAACATAGAAAACACTGTTTATTTATCTCCATTGTATTTAAATGCAATTTACACCTGCATTATTAAATTATATCAATACCGAATACATGTTTCAGTTTATCTCACCACCCTATGTTATACTGTCCATTAAAAGTGGTTAATTAAAACACCACACCCTTCTTTATGGTTTTAAGCAATAATAAAAACACTTGTTTATCCCGACCATAAGTTTGATCCGATCGAGCCGGATAATTAAAATTGAGCTCATTCGAGCTAAATTCTCTAGGTCCTTCGAAAAATATTGAATTGAAACGTGTAAAAAGGGATTTAAAATATTTCATTTGATTTGTTGTCATATTGATGTAGTTAGTTATTGTTTACTGTAAATTGAATTAGGTATTTACTGTAACCCTTTGTCGTACCATTTTGTTGTAAATTGATGGACTTTCTGCAACCAGCAGGACTCTAGACACTACCAGGGCTGCTCAAAAAGTGAAAGACTTTCGTGGTAAGTTGTACGAAACTCTGTAATTGACTGTTAAATAAAAACTTGTGTGCTGTTTTTATTTCCTCATTGATATATTGTTATATATGCACTGTTTATATCTGTACTTTATGTTGTGTTGATATTATTGCATTTCTATTGATATTTCTATATTTTCTTTGTACTGTGTGTTTTTAATATTTCACAATGACGTATGAACAATTGAAAACACAGCGAACCCTGTGTCAAGGGTAAAATCACACGGATAAGTAATTGGATGCAAGCCAATGCAGACAAAGAGAATGAAGTTGAGCATTTTATTTTAAAACGCGATAGATTAGAGCTTGCCTTCAGCAAGTATGAGCAAATTCAAGATTTGATTGAATGTATCCCCAATGAGGAAACACTTGACACTGAGATTCGTGAGGAAGTGGAACAGACTTGCGATCATTTATTGGTTCAGATGCAAAAGCGTATTAAGAAGTTAACTATACCCACACAAGTTGTTCCAAATTCTCAAAGTGTAGTTCATCATCCCCCTTCTGTTAGATTACCAGAGATAAAGATCAACACTTTTAATGGTAAAATTTCTGAATGGAACTCTTTCATTCAGTTGTTTGATACATTAATTACAGACAATACCTCACTAAATGACAGACAAAAATTTATGTACTTAAAGTAATTTTTGAGAGACGAACCTGCAACATGCAACAAATGATAACTTTGAAGTTGCACTTAACTTATTGAAAGAAAGGTACGAAAACAAATTGTCAGTGATTAATGCTCATTTCATCTCGCTATTAGAAATAGACTGATCTAAAGAAAAATCTTGATTTAATTAGCAATCTTAACTACAGTCACAAAGATCTCTGGGAATTTCTCTTAATTTATCTATTTGAGAAAAAATCGGATTTTGGCACTCGTAAAGCCTTCGAGACAGAGCGAGATATTAACATGTTGCCAAACCTCACTCAATTTCTTGCTTTCTTACACAAAAGGTGTACCATATTAGAAAACTTGTCTTCTGTAGACAGTACTCAAAAAAATCCTACAAAAGGAGTCTCGTTGCATGTCAGGCAACAAAGCAAATCAGTTCTGTGCAGTTTTTGCAATCAAAACTCTCATAAAATATACTCTTGTGATAAATTTAAGAAACTAAACTTGCTTGATAAGCAGAAATTGGTAGAAAGTGAAAAACTTTGCTTTAACTGTCTCGGTACTAATCACTCGAGAAGTAAATGTACCTCCACTCGAAGATGTTCTTTGTGCGCTCAGAAACATCACACTCTTTTGCATAATTCTCAAGTACACACACCACCATATGGTTTCAATGGCCATAATTCTCCCTCATTTCAAGACAATGTTTCTGATAATCAAAACTCAGCAGCCCATGGTACTCAAAGTGATCAGCCTATAGATAGGCACTCTCTCGACAGAAGTCATTCATATCTATTTGAAGAGCATGATACCCTGCCTCCTCAAAATAGAGGACCCCGTCAAATATCTCAAGATAGGTGTTTCCCTCAGATATCTCAGAATCGAGATCCCCCTCAAGTGCCTGAATAGAGACCCCTCTCAGATATCTCTAAATAGAGCTCCCCCTTTGATACCCCAGAATAGAGGCCTTCGTTTTAATGCAACTGCAGAAAGTCAGTCACAAGATCCACATTCATTAAACTTATTCACTCTCTCGAATAATAATTCTCATGTGTTGTTAGCTACTGCTCGTGTAACTCTGTTTGTTGCGAATGGACAACCTGTTCAAGCAAAAGTTCTCTTAGATTCTGCAAGCCAGAACTCTTTTGTAACCAATCAGCTAGAAGAGAAGTTAAACTACGTTCCCTACAACAAATCACTTCATATAAGTGGAATTTCTCAGGGCAGTATGAAGTCGTATAAGATGGTTGATATGAGGCTATACTCCAATGTGTATCATAACAGAAGTTTTAAGTTGACATGTGCTGTACTAGACAACATAACTTGCAAACTCCCGCAAGTCCCAATTAATAAAAAAAAACCAATATCCCCAGGCACTTTAGGCACGGTATAAATAAGTATATACGGTAAGTTCACTCGAGACAAATTTCCAATTTCGCCGACAGTTTTTACCTTCGAAGGGAATCCGGATCAATCTCGTTCGCGGCCAGTTGTGGCTACACTACGAGGGAGAACTTACGGTCAGTGTGCAAACGCCTTGATATTCTGTACTGTTGGGTCGCGTTGAATTAAATAATTACTAAGATCGCTACTATGGCGAGATATTGTTGTCCGGATAATTATTGCATTACAAAAGTGGGTGACGGATTTTTATTGCCCCAAAGACCCTATCAGTTAAGATTTATAATAATGTTTGAATAATATGCAGTTTTTCAATTACACGTATAATCGGTTTAACAAATATGTCTTTATTAAAATTTTGCTATTTACCTAAATATGGATAAAGACAATAGTGAGAAAAGAAAACAAGTACGGCAAAAATAAAATGCCTGTCACCACTAGCGTGAGCAAAAATCCGTTTATGTTTTAATAATTGCGAATTTTTCACATGACCTTTTGTGTTTTTAAAGCAACTCTTATATTTTAACATTGAAAATGTTTCTATTATCCTAGTAGGTATAGGGCCTCAAATAGTGAAAAAGTGCATGCTACATTTGACACATGACATCATACGCGTGTGAGATCGTCCTAGTTTATTTACTTAAACTTAAATTTGATTTATGGTATCGGAATCGATTAAAATGACTAAAATAAATTAGAACTAACTGAAACTCACCGAAAGTTGATTGAATGACTAATCAAAACTCGCCAAAAGTAACCAATACAGGCTTAAACGTACCGGTAGAGGTTATAAAAATTAAATTAAGTTAAAACTAACCAAAACGAACGGAATTTTAGCGACTAACCAAAACTAACCAAAAACATTAAATTTGATTATAAAATATCGGAACCGATTCAAATGACTTAAATAAATTGGAACTAACTGAAAGTAATCGAAAGTTGATTGAAAAACTAACCAAAAGTAGCTAAAAGCTCCAAAAAGGGCTAAAACGTATCGGAACAGATTAAAAATATTAAAGTAAGTTGAAACTCACCCAAAGTAACTAACTAAAAACGTTATATTTGGTTATAAAGTATCGGAATCGGTTCAAATGACTAATATAAATTGAAACTAACTGTAATTAACAAAAAGTAGATTGCACGACTTATCAAAACTAGCCAAAATAACCAAAAGCACTAAGCGATTAAACCTATCGGAACAGATTAGAAATATTAAAGTTAGTTGAAACTAACCCAAATTAACCTAATTTTGGCGACTGACATAATTTTACCAAAAACATTTAAATTGGTTATAATGTATCGGAACCGCTTCAAATGAGTAAAATAAATTGGAGCTAACTGAAAGTAACCGAAAGCTGATTGTATGACTAGCCAAAAGAAACCAAAAGCACCGAAATCGGCTAAAACGTATCGTAATAGATTAAAAATATTGGCGTAAGATAAAATTAACCCAAATTAACCGAATTTTGGCGACTAACCTTAACTAACCAAAAACAGTAAAATTGATAATAACGTATTGGAACCGATTCAAATGACTATAATAAATTGAAACTAACTGAAATTAACCGAAAGTTGATTGAACAACAAAGCTAACCAAAAGTAACCATAAAAGCGAAAACCTAAATCAAAATAGATTAAAAATATTAAAGGAAGTTGAAACTCACTTAAATTAGCCGAATTTTGGCAACTAACTAAAATTAACCAAAAACATTAAAAATAATTATACTCGTAACGTATTGGAACCGGTTCAAATTCTAAAATATATAAAATCCAACTAAAACTAACAGAAATCTGATTGAATGACAAACCAAAACTAATGAAAAATAACCAAAAGCACTAAAACGTATCGGAATAGGTTGCAAAAATTAAAGTAAGTTAAAACTATCCAAAACGAGCAGAACTTGAGCGACTAACCAAAAGTAACGAAAAACACTAAATTTGATTATAACGTATCGGAGTCGGTTCATATGACTAAAATAAATAGGATCTAACTGAGACTAACCGAAAGTTAATTAAACGGCTAAACAAAACTACTAAAAGTAACCAAAAGCGAAAGAACGGGCACAACAATTCGGAACAGGTTAGAATTATTATTTACCGCAACGTCATGGCTAGTTATGTATTAATAGATTTTCCTATCTACAATTGGAGGGTAATTTTTTAGGCCTTCATATCCGCACCTTTTTAAATTTTTTTATAATTATGTTAAAAAATATTATAATGTTAAAAAGGCATCCGGATCCGATACGTTATAACCAATTTTAATGTATTTGGTTAGTTTTGGTTAGCTGCAAAAGTTCGAATAATTTGAGTTAGTCTTACTTTAATTTTTTTAATCTGTTCCGATACATTAGTTCTTTTTGGTGCTTTTGATTACTTTTGGTTGGTTTGGGTTAGTAGTTCATCACGCATATGACATCATGTGTGCCAAATGTAGCATGCACTTTTTCGCAATTTGATGCCCCATAACAGCAAAACAGAAACATTTTCAATATTAAAAGTACTACGGCAAACGTAGCGCGATGAGAGAAATTCTCACAAATGCAGCCAATCACTTGAGAAATGCACCCGGTTAATTGGCCATGTTAAAGCGGACGCCAAATAAGTCAGCTAGAGTAGTGAACTGACGATTTCGCAGTAAATGTGAGAAAAATACTCGTAGCGCGAGTAATAAAGTGTTAAGACCTTTAAGAAGCTATAAATTTACTTTACTAGCTTAATATGTCCTTTTTATATTTAGATTCCCACAATATTTGTCAGGTACTTTGAACATTCTGCTTTATACATGTTTTAATAGACAAATCAAGTTACAAACTGTCAAATAAATTATTTTAATAGGTATTACCTTTATTTATAATGTTTTTGAATTTAGTATACGTTACTATTTTGTATAACTTTATTACATAGTTTTATTCATTTGAATCACGTATTAAAAATTACCTTAATCGCCCTTTGAAATATCGTGTATCAAATAATAACCGAGGCAATAATTTTGCATCAGCTAATACTTTTTGAATCTCCCCTCACAGACTGCTCGATGCCGCAGGTAGAGTAAAAACTAATTTTTTACCGTGCTGCGGCTTTTGCCTTTGATCCAAAAACATGAAACGATTTTTGCTGAGTGAATCTACTCGGTATTATTTGTACTCTGCTTTAGGTTAAGTGACCCGCATTATGCTTCCCCATCAGACATTGATATGTTGATCGGTGCTGATCTCTATTATGATTTGATGTTAAATGGTGTATATAGTTTAGGTAAGAACCTCCTTGTCTTGCAAAATACTCATTTAGGATGGGTAATTGCAGGAAACGCTCCTGTTTTCAATCCTCGTTTGAACAGTAGTTCAACTCATCTCAGTGCATATAGCCCTGCACGTAGGGACGTGTACAGTGGTTTATGTTTGAATAATAGTTCAACTCCACCTCACAGTTTTGATAATCCTGCACATAGAGATGTGTACGGTGATGTATGTGTGAACAATAGTTCAATTCCTCTTAGTGCTAACAACCCTACACGTAGAGACGTGTACGGCGGTGTTCCTCTGTGTGTTCAATCCTCTGAACAAAACTCTCTCAATAATTTAGTTAATTTACCCCTCATGCCACCTTTTGAGCATAAAAAGCTCTATGACTCATTCTCTAGTGTTAGAAAACGGAATCATCGTTTGTATCATAAGCAAGTGTTACTCTCTTTTGCCCGAGTATGACCATACTCAATGATTGATGAGTTAATGTAATCTGAGATTATGTTGAATGTTGTACTTTGCGAAGTGCCCTCTCTATTAACGCGCTTTCTTTCAGCTTGTTTCTAGAACTCTTTGCGCGTAATGCATGTTAGATTTCTGCGTGTCTCGATAAGCCAAGGCGGTGTTGCCGTCATTCCGTTCAATACTTAAAGAAGTATTATTATCCTGTTTGTATATTAGTAAACCCAAGGCGGTGTTGCCGTCGTTCTCTTTAATACTTGAAGAAGTATTATGTTGTTTGTGTTTCTGAATAGAATAAACCCCCCGGCGATGTTGCCGTCGATCTCTTTAATTCTTAAAGAATTATTCTTTTGTTTTTGTTCTGTAAATAAACTCAAACTCAAACTCAAACTCAAACATAGCTTTATTGTCATCTAAAAATTACAATTTTCATTGACAAAGCAAAAACATCACTAACTAATTTTAATTTACCCAAAAAACACCCTACTGATAAAATACATACCCAGCATTATAATGTATAACTATAAAAACATTTATGATTAATATACAGTCACTACAGGAATAAAACAAAAACAGAATAACCACAAACAACAACTGAAACAAGAATAAAAGCTGTAGGACTAAAATATCACAGTAGTGTATAAAATCATCACGTAATCAGTAAATAGAAATGATCAACAATAAAATAAAACTAAGTTGCATTATATACACAAAACATATTTAGATCATAAAATACATAGACAGGTCAATTATTATAGTCAATGTCAGATTAGGTCATCGCTATAAAATTCTTCAATTGAATAATAGGCCTTTGCAATTAAAAACCGGCGTACCTCCCTTTTAAATTTTCTATGATTATTAATCTGTCTTAGGTTGACAGGAAGAGAATTAAAGAGCTTTCTTCCATTATAAAAGAGTGAGTTTTTAGTTAAAGCAGTTGTAGGAATAGGAAGAGAGACCGTATAAGAGTTTCTTAAAGAATAAACCGATGATCGACTTTCCACCTTTTTCTCAATCAAGCACACAGTCTCCAAAATAAGTAGGCAGGCCAAGGTCAGAATTTTATGTTTTAGAAAAAGTGGCCTACAAGATTCACGAGACTTAGCACCACACATAAATCTAACAGCTCTCTTCTGCATCCGAAAAACAGATTGAAACAGATAATCCGAGGATGTACCCCAGAATGAAATGCCATACCTCAAATGTGACTCAATTAAAGATAAGTAGACACTTCGAGCCATGGAAAGCCGTAGTTCCCTGGCTACAGTTCTTACTGCAAAGCAACCCCTGGAGAGTTTTTTTATTAAGGTTCAATATATGATTTTCGAATTTAAGCTTTGAATCAATAAAAATACCCAAAAATTTATTTTCTTGTAAAGAGTGGAGGACTCTGTTGTCTATTAAAACGTTGTCAATTTGACACTTAAACTAACAATACTTGTTTTGGAAACATTCAATGAAAGATAGTTGGCATCACACCATTCCTTAATTGTAATCAAATCAACTCTTATATTTTCCTCCAAAACACTTCTATTCTTGTTGTGCCAAAGTATTGTCGTGTCGTCCGCAAAAACAGTAAAACGTCCGGTAACGTGCAACCTTGGAAGATCGTTCACATATATTAGGAACAATAATGGTCCCAAAACTGAACCCTGTGGTACGCCTGTAGTCACCATCAAAGGTGCGGATTTTTTATAATAGATTGTATTTATTTCTCAGTTGGAGTTCTTACGCTCTCTCTTTCTCGTTAATGAAGATGGGATCTTCATGGCGGGGGGAATATGTTGGGGAAACACCCCAACAAGTGTATAAACTGTCGTTTTTCACTGTATAGTTTGGTGATAACACCCTGTATGTATGTAGAATGAATGATCCATAATTAAACTTAAAATAGATATATTTCACCCAGGGTACAACCCAATTTGTACATTTAAATCAGCAAATGTCAAGTTCTTTAATGCCCCTTAGTTCAACCCTGGATGGTCGATTCCATCCGATACAGCTAAATGTCATTTTACCAGTTCGATTGGGGTCAATCCAAGCGTTTTCAATTTAATATATTCGTGTCTCCGTCAGTAAATAGCAGTCTGTCAAAGAAAGAAAGAAGTTGTTTTCCCCCTCTCAGATAAAAACCGACGCCGAGTTTTCCCGCGTTATGGTCCCTCCCGAAATAGAAAGAAATTTCTTATTTCAGTTCAGTTAAGACGTTCGCTTAAATAGCAGTAAAACGTGCTGTTCTCCGGCCAAAGGTCAAATTCCTTTTTGAGCCAATTTCTCTTGTATGCACAAATATTAGAGAATATTTCGTGCACCTCAGTTATCTTTGTCCAAGGTTGGACAAAGACCTCCTTTTGGGCTTTTTTAAAGCAATTCTTCGAAGTCAGAAACGATAGCATCCCCGTTCCCGTTGGAAATTGGAATATAAAATGGCGGAAGGCAGACTGACATTCCTGGTCGAATTCCTGTAAAGCAAGGCAGGCAAAGCAGTCAAAGTGAAAAGGTATGCTGTTTGAAAGTTGCTAAGTTGGAGAACGAAGTATTAAAATAAGAAAGATAAAAACGAATTTTGAAATCAAACAATCAAGACTCTTGAGTAGACATTTCTAATTTTAGGAAACCTTTTGTAATTTTAGTTTTATACTTGAACGAATGATGAGTGATTGAAAGTTTTAGTCTAAGAATTGTACATATATATTTTCTATTTAACATAGAAAACACTGTTTATTTATCTCCATTATATTTAAATGCAATTTACACCTGCATTATTAAATTATATCAATACCGAATACATGTTTCAGTTTATCTCACCACCCTATGTAATACTGTCCATTAAAAGTGGTTAATTAAAATACCACACCCTTCTTTATGGTTTTAAGCAATAATAAAAACACTTGTTTATCCCGACCAGGAGGTACCGGCCAAATCGATGCCAACATCAACTTAGAATAGATGTAAGAGGGAAGAAATGGTGGTGGCCAATTTTTACTTGGTTACTAGACGCTACCATTCAAAATGCGTGGGCCATTTAAAAATTGCATAATCCAGAAACCGCACAATTGGATTTTAGGAGGGAAATTGCATACACTTATCTCAAACAATTTCAAATCTTGCCAATATCAGGTGAAAGACCCACCTGTTTTTCAAAAGATTCTAGAATCTCCCCAGATATCCGGCTTGATGAAAAAAATCATTTGGTGGAATATGTCCCCAACAGAAAACGCCGACGATGCTCGGGACAAAGCCATAAAGGCAGTTCTCTTCGTACACAGTATCGCAAATGTGACGTAAGACTATATGTTGACTGATTTGTTGATTTTTATACAAAATGAAATCAAAAAAATGGTTTTATTGATTATGTTATCTAAATGTTTTAAATCCCTTTCTTAAATTATATTTGAATACTACAATAAGTTGTACGGACCCTAAAGGACTAGCGTTCCATATATGGAACGGCCGCCATGCGCCATCTTGAACATAACGAGATACCATTGTACAATTTGACTTAAACGTATTTTTATTGCTAATTAAAGTATTAATATATCATTTGCTCTTTAAAATTCCAAAAATAAAAAACTCAGCCGTTAATGAGTTAGTTTGGGTTAGTCAAATGTTAATTAAATAGCAAACCTCCATTAGTTTGCTATTTAATTACCATTTGACGTAACTTCGCAGATTTATTAAAATTTTATGATTTATCTATAGAATTAATTGTAAGATTAGGGCAGTTATTAACATCTAATTAGCAAGATAGTATCAATACTAATGTTAGCGGTTCCAATAATAATGAAAACAGAATCATTGGAAGAATATTAACGTTAGAATTGGGACTAATTTGGCTTTAAATTTTGTTATCAGTGTCAATTTTGAGTATTAAAATATATTTGTGGTTCTCTGATTATAGTTCGCCCAGCCGTTGTTGGCCCTCGAAACGCATGCAATTGCATGCGTTTCGAGGGTCAACAACGGCTGGGCAGACTATACCTATTATGAGTTCATAATTACACTTGTTGCATTGTGCATAATGCGTTTGCTACTATAAGTTTTACGCGTTTATTAATAAATAGTTGTAGATATATGTTAATTATCTATATGTTATAGATGCTTGTTTATCAATTATTTCACTAAAGTAACTTTTGCTTGGCAATTTAGCAGGATTATTTGTTCTCTTCTCAGATATCCTTCGTAACTGTTAATATGTGCTGATTTTTATATGTCAAGATTTTATTATTGTAATAGGTCTGTAACGAAAGGAAAAACAGTTCTCAAGGCTCAAGTTATACATCAATAACGGTTGATATTAAAGTTAGTAGTGGAAACAACATTTTATCTCAAATTCGAAGTTTCTTATTAGTTCAGCACTCTCTATAACAACTATGCTTTAGACGCAGATTGGGTAAACTAAAAGTGAGACTTATCAGCCAGAATTATAAGTACTTCCATTTATGGACTAAATGTATTTAAAAATGAAAAACTCAGTAGAACTCTCAGTCAAAATAAAAAAAAGTAGAGACAGGTGTTATAGGAGAAAATTGAAGAATACGTTCACCGCGTCCGAGTCTAATTTATATCTGTCACTAAGCGCGTGAAATTTCGCCTGCTCTCGAACAGCTTCCAGATTTTTTTTCTTTTTAATTTCGATAACCCTGGACCTTTCATTAATTCTCCGTATGTACCAACCAGTCTAAGTGCTTTTTTGTGGGCAAATCCAATTTACCAAAGCAATATTGATTCGATTTGCTTGGACCGTCATATTGCTCTCTCATGTCTAAGCGACCGTCCCCGAATTAATGGCATCTAAATGCAATTGAATTGGATCAATATCGGCGCTGCAGTGTATTTTAGGGAACACGTCGATTGCAGTCCATTAAAAATTATAAACAAAGGGCTTTTATTTCAAAATAATTAAGTACATAACCGCAATATTTGATATAAAATGTTGAACTTTAACCACCTCATGTTATTTTTAACGCTATATCTAAAATATAAATTAACATTTTTAAAGTAGATTTTTATGGAAATATGCAACATTATATATAGACTTTATCAACTACATGCTTGACTGAGCTAATAAATTAGATTTTATTTTTTTTAACTGCTCCTACTGCGTAACTGAATTTAAATTGAGAACTGCTATGACCAGAGGATTTTGTTTTATAAGCTGACCATCCGTCCTGTATTTCACCCGATTGTACATACTTCATTTTTATCTAATGTCCTGTGTTGTGGGCGTCCTGCAAAATATCCTGTATTCTATCCTTGATGAAAAATACTGCAACCGCAGAATAAAAAATAATCAGAATTCTCACTCCGAAATGCCGGCTTTGGTTTCGGTCTGACAAATTTATTTGGCGGCAGCCATTAAATGAGAGGAACTGTAGCGACATTACTATATTCGTACTTCCGTTTTATTAAAAGATATGAGCAGAGAGCGCATGTAACCTTTGATTGAAATCATGTTGAACTAATTCTAAGATCTAATATTTTTATATTGCATTGAATATAGTATTATATTCATTATTGTTTATATACATCTGCTAGTCTGCTAGTACCCGAGACACTGATGTGTAAACATATGTCCTATATCGACATCATGAACATGAAAATCTTATACCGCCCAAGCGGCTAGCTTTTTAGAAGCGAAACTTGAGTCGTTGCAATCGCGGCAGTCCTGGCTTAGCTTGCTCCTCAATGCGTATGGGTTATGATGTCACATTGGTTTACACATTTCCGTCCCCACATTTCTGTCCTTTTTGACGAGATTTACCCTCATACCGCCCCGTAAGATATTCACACATAAAAAAGTCCATAAATGCATAATTACTAATGATTTGTTAGAAAGTTTCCAGTGAAAGGTCTTCCTTAACAGAAAAAAATGAAAACCATCAAAGATACAATGAAATGAAAAATCGGGAATCACTATGTCAACACGCATTCAATTTAAACCAGCATTGGATGATAAAGCTATCAAAATTAGAACTAGTAATTTGATTATAAAACACTAAAAAAATATTTTATTAAGAAAAATTAAACGTTTTTGTAAATTAAAAAATAAAAAGAAAAAATAATTGTTCAATTGATTGAAGCTGCTTCTCTGACGCCAATTAAGAATGCTTCAATCAAATAATAATAAGCAACTGGGGAGTTACTTGGACGAGTAATTGCTTTACATGGTAAAGGTGTTCTGGGCATGTCTAGCACTGCGGTACATCTCGAAGGCATGGAGAGAAGTAAGAGTGGTGGTCATACTAAAAGCAGGAAGAAACCTCTCCGTAGCTTGATGTTTTTCACAAGACTATGCGTTAGCTAACCCATTTATTGAAATCAATAATGAAACTATGAAATGATGATTGAAATGCATATGAAAGCCTAATACTTAAAGCTTCACTGCCTCACGTGTAATGTGTAGTAAACCGGCATTGAGCGTTTGTTTACTATTACAAAGACCAAACCAGCCTAACATTCTTTGTGCAGAAAACTCTGAAGAGGCTGTGCTAGCGATACTGTAGAGAATGCGTACTGGTCAACCAATCGCTTCATCCCAACCAACATGCGTACACTCAGAGAATATCGACCAACACGGTCTTGCATTCAGCAGTGAGCCGGATCGAGAGATCGCTAGACAATAAGAAGTCCGCCTTAGGTGTATTAATTGATATTATCACGAATAAAAAGAAGCAGACAACGTCTCAAAGAAGAGTTGTGTCACGATTAGTAGAATGACGGGGTCTTTTGGTTAGCCTTGACGCTTCCCTCAATCTACCACAGTAGGTTTTTTTCGTGATGACACGCCTTGCTGAGCGTGCAGGGGTATAACTCAGATAGTCCGGGGTCGATTTACGTCTGGTAAGAAGCGATGATAAAGAAAGAACGTTTAGTTATAATAACAATGTCTATTTGCCACAGACTTAATGGTAAAACTTTAACAATGTCTATTGATCAAAAAGTTTAATGAGATTCTAGATAGAGGTATGGTTTGTAATTGTTTATAGTTCTTTGGTTACTGTCTTATAATTATAGTGTTTCTTAAGAATTTTATGTTGAATTTTATTTAAGAGCACTAGAATATTTCACTAAACTATTTAACTGACTCTATTTAGGCACTTGTCTTTCTCAGAACTCTGACAAACTTATCCTTGATTTGACTTTACTACTACGGTTGTGAAACCCCTAGACACAGCAGCCGTCAAGTGACTAATCGGTACTAGGTTTGGGTCGGGAATAAAGGAGTAGAACCTAAAGGCAGCTGTATAGCTAACCTAGGAGCGGATAAAACCCGAAGGCAGCTGTTTAGCTAACCTGGGAGCTGGATAGAACCCGAAGGCAGCTGTCTAGCTAACCTGGGAGCTGGTTTTAGGTGAGATAAAAGCCTGCCAAATTGAAGGTTCGGTAGCGTATTTATATTATAAAAACTGCTGATCATTACCTGCTTAAGGTTCAAAATCGCTCCCGTTGATTGCACGCGTTGTTTATAGTTTGCCCTTAATGTTTATATAACAATTTCCAAGTTCAAGTTCAAACTTAGGACAGGGTGATATTTCTTTAGTAGTGTATGCATTTTAGTAGATTACAATATTAAGGGTGCGTTTGATAAAACCACCTTTGGCAAAATCAATGCAGCCCTCCTGCTGTCAGTAGCTGGATTTTCAACATGATTTCAAAGAGACGCCTGGAAATTAAGGCGGAAGATACTGTAGCGAGAGGCACCGTTGCCAGAGGTTGCCCGCAGGTAGGGGTAATATCGCAACTGCTATGGAATCTTGTTCTCGACAGCCTTTTGCATCGCCTCAACTCAAATGGTGTAGGGATCACTCCCTGTCTGTAAACCCCCCGAATACGGAGATCGCGCTCGGAAACAGGAGGATGGAGCCACAACGGTCTCGGACTTTCCTTAACATACATTTAAATTTTGCGTCTAACGTAAAATACGTTGCGGTCACCTTCGATGCTAAATTAACTTGGAATCATCATTTAGAACGAAGACTACAGAAGGCATACATTTCTTATGAACAGTGCCGCAGAACCGTGGGAAAAACCTGGCGTATGAAACCCGGGGTCGTAACTTGGATCTATACTGCTATCATAAGACTCATGGTTGCCTATGGAGCCGTAGTTTGATGGCCCAAGAGTCGACATAAAACGGTAATGCTTAAACTCAGTCAGGTACAGAGAAGTGCCTGCTTAAGCATAACGAGAGCTATTAGAACCACCTCCCAACCAGAGCCTTGGAAGTAATGATGTGCTTGCTGCGCTAGATATTTACCTAAATAAGGTGGCTATGGTAGGCTCTGCCTACATTGCTAAGACCCAGTCGTTGGTGTGCAACCCAGCGTAGAATGTGGAGAGACTGGACGCGCCGCCTGTGAGATTGGTCAGTTAGAAGACTGCCACTACTGCAGGCCAGCGCAGGCAGCATACCTCCCAAGTTTTTCTCCGACCAACTCTATGATATACAAATAAAACCAAATGAGCCTATAACCGAAGATGCGGTTAACATTTTCATGGATGTCTCAAAAGCCCAGGAAGGAGAAGTCTGTGGAATTTACTCCCAAAGCTTGCGAATTGAACTCCAATGGTCTATGGAGGTGCACGCGAGTATAGTTCAGTCTAAAATTCCTGCTACATTTATAGCCGCAAAAGAGATTGTTCGCAGGAATACTGAGGGCAACGCTATTAAAATCTACACGGACAGTATAGGCAAGCACTACTGGCCCTGAAAAATATCTCTACATAATGAAATTATGCGAGACACCTCTATATGCAGAGGCTGTGAGCAGGAGGACGAAACAGTAAAGCACCTGCCCTGCGATTGCGATGCTGTGCCGGAACTAAGGCAGTTCATTTTAGCAGAACGATCGCCAACCATGGCTTTTCTCAGAACAGCCTTCTCAGGCAACATCGCCGCTCTGTAAAAAGAGGCGATGGCCTAGATGGATTGGTTGACCTAAGGAGAACGCACAGAGAGTCCAATGGTGCCTATGTGTCTTGGCCTTTCAAGGCCACGCTCTCACCATTTCCAGATTCCAGATAAGCAATTAAGATTACAAAATTATTATTGGTGTCTCCAAATTATAATTTTGTTTTCGTTCATATTTATATTTAAAACTTAATTTTATTGAATGAGCAACAGAAGAATGTTGACATATATTTTTAAACAATGCACGCGAATTTCACAGTAACGACGTCCAGAAAATTTTAAGGGAAGGTATATCTTATTATTCAAATATACGTACGTAAAGACTACATATTTAACTTGCAAATCATCCACTAAAACATCCTTATTTATCAATTCCCTACTTTCAGTTTGAGGGAGAGACAGCTGACGCCTATATTTTTAAACAATGCACGCGAATTTCACAATAACGACGTCCAGAAAATTTTGAGGGAAGGGATATCTTATTATTCAAATATACGTACGTAAAGACTACATATTTAACTTGCAAATCATCCACTAAAAAATCCTTATTTATCAATTCCCTAATTTTAGTTTGAGGGAGGAGGGAGAGACAGCTGATGCCTATATTTTTAAACAATGCAATGTTTCAGTAGAATAAAGTTACCATTTTCTACTAAATTTGATGCAAGAGGCAGTCTGTCTGCACAGCAAATTTTTTAAATCTTTAACTTAAAAATACATTTCAAATTGGACATATAATTGACACAACTATCAGAAGGTATTATTAAATTCCTTAATATACTTATGTACCTACATCATCACCCTGATAAACTTTATAAAAACATAATTATCTAGTGTAGTATAACTCAATAATTTTGTGGGCATATTTGTCGCATAAGTCATAAGTGGGACTCTTCAATAAGTGAAACAATATTCGATCTCAGCATCGTCCATAATTCCACTGTCGATTGGCTTGGCGGCGTCATACGCCGGAAATGAAATTATCTAGAAGTTTCGGTTCTATAACATTCTATTGCATTCTGAAAATCTACGAGGGTTACTCAAAAAGCTATCTCATATCCTATATATGAGAACTATTCAATAACACTGGCATAGATTTAGAAAAACGGTATGTACTTAAAACTGTACGACAGAAGTGAAAACTTCAACGAAGCGATATTAATAAATAAATAAATTTAAAAAAATATATTTCTACGAGGCTCTGGCATTTCTCGCATGTTAAGCGAACACGGGACCTCTGAGCTACAATTGAGTCACATTGAAATTCTTGTGTCAAAAGTGAATATAAGAACACAGACCGGTATACCTAGTATTCACTTCAAAAATATCCAGTGGATTTTCAGCCAGATCGATACAATTTTTTGGTATATTGTACTCGTAACCCCTTTAAGGTATGAAAGTTTGGTTGGTCCAGAATGTTCAGTTTTCCAGTAATATTATATTACGTATGTCATGAAGTTTAAATTCAACGCGCCAACGGCATCATCATTTCTGAAATGATTTCTTGTACAATTTTTGGCGTAGATTTTTCTCAAGTGATCGCCTTTTTTCCAAAAAAAAGCATTTCTCGTGAACAAAATAAACAACTTCATTGTTTGTTGACCTAGGCATCGATGTTTTACATTTTCCCTTAAGATCATTTTCCCAGATCGCGTCAACGGATTTGCATAAAATAAAATTGTTTAGCCCCTAAAAATTAAATCAAATTATGAAAGTTCCTTTTGCGGGGATCCAACCGAAGCGAACGTCACTACAGTGAGAAAGACCGACCCACATGCCAACGTGCTACTTCCAATATAATTTAGTTTAAAGCTTGTTGACAAGCGTGTGGTGCGTGTATCCTCTCAACGATGACGATATGTACTGTGCAGGCTTGTAGGCTATTTTCATCTTCCATTCTGTGCGGATAAAGTTTCACATCTGGTGTGTGGTTTACAAGCACACTCATTTTATCCCCACTGAAAATCAACTGAGAGAAGTGTGAGAGATGGGCCATATTTATTATAGCAACCAACAGTTAGAAAATGTAATTTTAAACACAAGAGCTTTAATTATCTTTTCCATTGCTGCAACTTTTTATTAGTTGGGTGGTGAGGTATGTGACTTTAATGACAAAATTATTGTTTAATTTTTGCAGATAATTCTTCTTTGACCTAAAATATAAATTTACTTTTATTAGGCTTAAGTTGATATAAATATCTTTATAATAGTTATATGAAAAAAATATTGTTAATGTTTGTCATTGCAGGCTGGTAATCACCACTATCAAAATCTATAACACAGGCAATATCTACCATCAGTTTAGAAACACTGACATTAAGTATTATTTCGTACCATGTATTCAGTAGATAGTCGTTGAAAGAATAAAATTATTAGTTTGTTTGATTAAAAGTGTTTCATCACCAATCGCATCAAAAGCTTTTAAAAAGCCGAGAAGCATTTAACCACTAACCCATACCACTTTCATAATTGAATTTAGAACAAATACTTTTAGTTACTCCAGTTACTGCAGTTGATATACCATGTTCATCTCGTGCTCCAGATATTTTCCCCTGAAACCAGAGATTTTCTTCTAATAATAACTTGATGGAATCTGGTATTCATCATTTCTGCCAAAGTTACTTATCAAATCTGATCATCTGAATTAAAAAAACCGTCGGGCAAGGGTAAATCGAAATAGATCTCTCATGGATCAGTAACAGTTAACCCAATTGGGTTAATTTGTCTGTGATAGCGGCAGTTCAAAACCCAATGTAATAAGTTTCTGGTCGAAAGTGCCTAATTGCGGACCAACTGAAACTGTGTGAAGATTAAGATTTGTGCTTAGCAGAAAATTTTCTCATTTTTGATATCCGCTTGAGTTGAGTATGTTCGCAGCTAAGCGCAAATGCTTTAGCCTCTCGTCCCTATTGTCGGTCTGGTTGTGAGCCAGTTAACCTTGTAGATATTGAAAGTCTCCTAGAACGATATTATCTAAATTTGGATACTCGAACTGTAACGTAAGAATAGAGATAATTTTTTATGAATTTTATTAGTTGCATAGATGTAAGCTTGAACTTGTGATATTAAGGTTGTTCAAGTCAAGTATTTCACCAAAAAAACATATTGCGAAAGTATCTGATTTTTCGTTGGATCTAGATGTATGGACAGTTTAATGTTATTGCCCGGATATCCACAGGGTGTTATAAACAAGTTGGCCATAATGTTGACTCTCCATATATAGCTGATGTTTTTCTGAAAACCACAATAGAATTACCAAATATTTCTAACACAATTTAATTTGGTATATTATCAAGTGTGGTATCATTTAAGTGTGTTGACATCGCTGCAGATTAAATAAAATTTCCACTACTAAATGTCTCAGCTGGCTCCGGTTTTCTTGATACCTAATTATAAAAGGTACCTGTCCTATACCTGGTTGTTTGAAGAATTGAATGATAAATTAATATATTCATAATTTTTCATTTGAGAAATAATAATAGGAGGGTAAAGACCCCAGGATCAAAATTGAAAATTGTTAGTTAGTCTCATTTTAACCATATGTGTATGGCGTGCTTTTGTAAATAAACCGGATAATTTTTGTTATATATGCGATAAAGTAATCTCTCAGAAGCAAAAATGTATGGGTATCTTTTTAATAAGAAAACCTACCATCTGTGTTTTGGCTGCAAAATTGGAGACCAAGAAAAGTTCTGGGCACCTTACGTTGCAATAATTGTGCGATCAATCTTCCGAGTTAGATAAGTGGAAACGGACGTTAAATGGTCGTTGCTGTTCCTTTGATCTGACGAAAATCCAAAGATCATGTAAGTGATTGTTATTTTTGTTTGACGCCGCCTATCAAGAAAGGAGTTACCATGAAGGAAAGCTCCACAATACAAGATGGAAATTTATAATCTAGGCACCAGACCTCGTAGTGATGAGTTACCCATTTCTCATCCTCCTGATAAGAGCACGGTTGATTCTGATGATGAACATAAAAATTCAATCATCCGCTTTGAATGAACCCGATTTTATCCCAGAACTCTTTGGTAAAAAGTCACACAAAATTAAATCGAATTAAGTAATCTCGTACGGGATTTGGATTTGTCCAAAGAAATGTAGAAGTGGAACTTGCTCTAAGACAAAGTGAAAGTTTCGGTATACCGACTGCGAAAAAAAATTTAAGGTGGTTTTTAACATCGGAAACAACTTGGTAGTACTTAAGTTCTATGAAAGTTTAATTGTTGTTTAAAACATAGACTATTATGATTCAAGACATTGGATACTTCCATTGATTCGTCAAAAATCAATCTTAAAGCGGTGTTACTGCATAATGGAAACAAATTGCCATTATCCCCAGTTGGTCATGTGGTCCACCCGAAAGAAAACATATTGTAATTTTAAATTGTTACTTACAATACGAGAGATATAAATAGCAAATTTGTCATGATTTAATAAAGGTTGTCGCGATCTTGCTTGGTATGCAGCAAGGATATACCAAATTCTGTTGTTTTCTCTGTGGATGGGACAGTCGCATACCATAAAAGGATTACCAGTAGAAAATATGGCCATCAAGATAGTCTTAACCATCAGGAAGTAAAAATGTTACCATTAGTTCCTCCAGAGAAGATTGTACTACCGTCACTTCACATAAAATTGGGACTTACGAAACATTTTGCAAAGGCCATGGACAAGGTACGCCGTGCCTTCGCATATCTAAAGGAAAATTTCGTAAATTCAGTGATGCAAAAATGAAGGGAAATAATTTTTGTGTGTTCCTAAATTAGGAATGTTTTCGTTGCAACACGTTTTTCTGATTGAATCCAAAATGAAAGTAAAGATTTTGTTTCCCAATTTACTAAAAAGGACCCTAGCCCCGGAGAGTTGTATTGTAAAGTCTGGCCCCTGTCGTGGGGTCGTTTGAGCGCCACCCGTTCTAACCAACTAAACGCTGCTGATGTTGGGCAGGGTGGCTAGGTCAGCTCATAAAATCAACCGATACTTAGTATTAAGTTCAAACTAACAAGAAAACGAGAATATAGGCGGGATTATAATCAGTTAACTTAACTTATCAAAAAAAAACACAATCTGAAAATTTAAGGAACAATATATTTGCTACTAAGTTCTTTCTTTTTTTTTTGAAAACACAGCAACAAACTATCTGGAGAAAAATGTTAAATTGAAATGTGGTTAGTTAAAGACAAAAGAATGTTAAAGACTGTTAAAGTGATTGATAAAATAAACAGAGTACAATATGGAAATTATACGGAGACCAATTCGGTTGGTAATACTCGGTTCTGTATGCCTTACCACTAAATGCAACTTATCAAAGTGATCACTTGAAGTTAACTAAGCTAATTACAACTAGGTATGTGTGCGCTAATAGCTGCACTGATTTTGAATGTAGCAATGATAATATGCAGCAATGAACTGCCACAATAATTAAATCAAAAGACTCGATAAATTAATAAAAGACCAAAACTAGAATAAAGCTATTGAAAGCGTGGCTATCTATGCTTGATTCATATTATAAAGGGATAAAATTCAGAGCGGTTATATCACTCGATTATTAAATGAAAAGAATATAATTATTGATCCAGCGCTTGACGTTGGATCAATAAAAAAATAGAGAAAAATCAGGGCAATCAGATTAACTGGTCCGATAAACCAGAGAAAAAATAAAAATAAAATTAATGAGCTCTCTCAGAGCTTGGCGGTCAAAGTTTGATTTATATTAAAGGAGGAAAACTAAGAGCGATTATATTAAACAGATGTCGAACTCTGGTGGAGGCGGCGGGCATTTATAGATACCTCAGGTACTGCCTCTCGATGGCCCCGAGGAAGATCTAACCGAGGTCTCGATAGCTTGATGTCGAGATTGGCTGATAAGTGCTGCTGGTAAAGCCTGCTTCCAACCCACTAGAACAGGATGATTCTAGCTGCAGGTGAAGGTAGTGGCCTGCGGGTAAGCGTGGTGGCCGCCGGAAAAAAAGGTTGTAACCCTCCGGAAAAAGGTGGTCGCCCTCCGAGAAAAAATCCCTCGATCGTGTGTGTGTGTGAGGGCTAACTATGAGAGATTCGACGCTCGGTCTTGTATGACGAACGTGGGAAGCCTCTAATACAGCAGTATCTAGATCCCGATTAATCAGTCATGTTAAAACACAAACAGAAAATCAACACAATAAATCCCCAAAGAAAGGGTAGAATTGAATCACAATAAAATGTTGAGTCTCTACGACTGTATTATCAGAAGGTTTCTCTTCTCGCGAAACGATCAACGAGTAACTCTCGATCGTTTTCGTCAATTTGCTTTTGCCTACGTCCGATTAAGAAGTAGGGATGGACTGAAACAAGCCGAGCGATTAATAATTCCAAGACAATGAACGCCTTGATTCCAGTTTATTAGGATGATAAGCGACGGCGGAAGCCACGAATAGTGAGCTAAAATTAAATTTTTCAAGAAATGCTAGGAATAGGAAATACTCTTACAAGAATAATAAACCTTTAAAAATATATATCGAGAGCGACAAACACGGATGGATAGCCCATCCCCATTATTTGAAAACGAACCGCACAAAAACTAGTCTGCCGTATAAAGCGAGAAATTTATTTAAAGCAGAGGTCCAAAAACGATCTTCAGAAATGGCGTCCGGTAATTGGTGTTTGGGCAATCCAGGGGTTCCCAAAAAGTTATGGAATATGGCAACCAAAATTAAAATATGGATCAACAAGTCAAATGCAGTGTATTTGCGGCTAACAGAATTCTTAAGAATATAAATCGGTTCGTTGACCGTCCGACGGCAATGTAACACAAATCAAGCCAAGCTATCTTAATAATAATGTGCATCGCTTATCAACTAAAATAAATAGTCCCAACGTGTTATAAATGCTAATACAAATATATAGTTAACCTATACTTAAAATATAGATAATTCGTATTAGGAAAGTGACATTTTCAAGCGAATTGTTAGCAAATCAAATCAATAAATTTAGGATTAATAAACCGATGAGTACAAAATTCAGCATTTTTTTCCCTAAATGCAGCATATAAATGAAATTTTAAAAATATCGGACATGGGCAAAACTGAACTGTTACAGGTTTAAAATGGTTGCATTCAATTTTATGGGCAATAAAAAGGAAGAAAACTGCAAAGATCTTGTTGCGCAACTTCTTTTTCGCTACTGTGGGTTAGGGTGCAATATATAATTGAAAATTTATTTCCTGAATTCTGTAGTAAGTGATGAACACGAAGAAAGATTACAACAAGGTATTTTAAATATGGAGAAAATATATCAGGGGAAATTGAGTTCTGAAGTTGGACTATTAAAAGAATGCTCTCGAGGCCATTTTCAAGAAGAGGTGAAGGAGCGCAAGATGTCTGATTATATTTAGGTTACAAATAAGATTCGCATGTATTTTGTAGATCGTTGTATATTTAATTAACCGTATTTTCCAAGCTCGCTGTATAAGCTTATAACTAAGGATTGTTAATAAACAACAATACAGTTTGATCTCTTCTCAAGTAAACTAATAACTTTATCGGACAATATAGGACTACTTGGATCTACTTGAAACCTTAAAAAATAAATGATTTATGTATTAAATAGAAAAGTAAAGTTAAAATTTGTAGAATTGTGTCCATTAAATATTGATAAGGCATTGCTGTGTGATAACGCAACTTGCGCCACAACTTAAATTTTTTGCAGGTAAAAATCTGTTATTAAAAACACATTAACTTTTACAGGGACTTTATTATAATAGTTCAGATTAATTAACAATTAAACAATAAAGGACCAACCACGATGGGTCTTATCTCTAATAATAATTTTATGCTGAATAAGCATTTAACATTAAACGTGAGAATAAAAAAAATATTAAGAACTTTTTAAGACGTTATAGGTGTAAATGAATTTTATACCCGAAATACATTAAGAAGTGCAAATATATAGGGTGATCACATATAAAGTTACCCCCCTTTAACATTTTTACTTTTCATACTAGAAAAATAAGTATTTGCAACATAAATCTTCCTAAACACAGCGTTTGCAGAAACGAACGGCAAGTCAAGTCACGTGTTTTTAATTTGTTAATAATTGCAATTTCAATAGAATATTAGAAAATGCGTATAAGTCGAGAAATATTGCCACTTATAGAATATTTGTAGGTCTTTTACTGGTACGACCTGTATGTCGTGACGCCACGCCTTGGTTGGCGTGTGGGATATATCGCTCAGATTCGGGATCGATGTACGTCAGGTGAGAAGAGATGATAAACTTTACTTAAAAAGAATAACAACGTCTATTGGTCAAAAACTTAATGAGAAAATAATAACAATGTCTATTGGTCAGAAGCATTAAAGTTTACACTATAATAATAATAATAATAATAATAATAAATAATAATAATAAAACGTTTATTTAAAAAATCAAAAATTACAGTATTCCTTATAAATACACATACAAATTCTTCTATATATAAACGTATTATAGTCGTTAAAGCACGATTATGCATGTTGACTAAAAAAAACACGAAAAACTGTAGTTGACATACTTCTAAACTGTTAAAAAATCACGGTACCTATATTTTATTTTATTTAACATAAATTAGATTTACAAATTTATTACATTTCTCTCTATTATCCAATATCCATATTTTGGCCATCCTTTTAGATTTGTGAAATTTTTGAGTATTTTGAATTCCGTATGGTAATGTATTATATATTCTAGGTGCAAAATATTCTACTGAACGTTGTGATATAGTTTTTGAGAGAAAGCTGTATTCATAGTTAACGTTCTTTCTGGTAGAATGAGTATTTACTTTTTCGTTCAGCATGATTTTACCCTTATGAACGTTTTTTGCAATTTCCAAACAATAAAGTTGGCGGATATCTAGAATGCTGGTCTATTGGAAAAGCAAGTCTGTGGGGTAGGTTCTCCTCCCCTGTTAGATTAGTTTCATGAACCATTTTTGCATGTTACCTAGTGCTTTTAAATGACAGTCCGCTACTCCACCCCAACTTAAAATCCCATACGATAGATGCGACTGTACTAGGGAGAGGTAGAGCAATCTGAGCTGATCTTTTTCCAAGGATTCTTTAAGATATCGAAATTTAGGCAGCAATCCACGTATTTTTTTAATTATATTTTTTATTTGCAAGTTCCATTTCATGTGGCTGTCAATAGTGACTCCTAGGTACTTAACAGATTCTGGTATTTCCTCATTATTATTTATTTTTAGAGAACCAAAATTTGACAAATGGTTCCGATAAATGGCAAAAGGTAAATACTCCGTTTTATCATAATTTAAGGTTAGTTTGTTTATTTGAAACCATGATTTTATTGTTTTAAAGCCTTGTTCAGCTAGATGTTTTAGCTCATTCCAAGTATCTGCAGAGTAGAAGATGGCAGTATCATCAGCGAAACTTGTGATTTTACCCACAGTTTTTAATTTTAACAAATCATTTATGTAAATAGTAAAAAGTAACGGATCAAGGACAGTGCCTTGGGGTACTCCATAGTTTATTTTCCTTGTTTCGCTAGTTCAACCTCAACATACTGAGATCTATTTGTCAAATAACTTGTGAGCAATTTAAGAACCTTTCCCCTCAAACCACATCTTTCCAGTTTCGATATCAGAATCTGATGCGAGACCGTGTCGAAAGCCTTAGAGAGGTCCACGAAGATGCAAAGGCTGCGCTTACTATTGTCAAAAGGGTCTGTAATTTTAGAAGTTAAATTAAGTATTGCATCCTCTCTAAAACTGTATTGACTGTTTGACAAAAACTTAAATTTAGTTAAAAAAATGCACTACTCCATTTTTTAGGACCTTCTCAAATATCTTAGAAAAAACAGATAATAGGGACACTGGACGGTAATTTATGACTTTGTCTTTTTTCCCTGTTTTAAAAAGCGGCTTAATTTTTCCTGTTTTTAGGCAGTCTGGAAAACAGCTTTCCTGAAAGCACAGATTTATTAAAAAGGTAATGGGTTGTAATATTTCATCTTTAATTTGCTTTATGGTCTCTGTTTTGACTTCATCCCAACCCGGACATTTTTTATCTTTTAAAGAATTTATGGCATCTAAAATTTCTTTTTGATCCACAAGAAATAAACACATGCTGTTTTCCAGTCTGTCAATATCGTCTATATTATCATTACAAACTGGTATTTTTTCTGCGTAGGTTTGCCCCAAAGTGCTGTAGTGTCTGCTAAATTCATTGGCAATTTGCTTTTTTGTTTGATAAACAGTCTCCATCCTTTGTTTTCACAGATTCGATTTTGTGTTGACTTTTTGTCTTTCCACAAATTGAATTTACGACATTCCACAATGAAGATGAAGAACCTTTGCTGTTATCAATTTGGTTTTTTACATATCTTCTTTTTGCAGTTCTAATCAAAGTTCTCAATCTATTTTTGTAGTTGTTGTATTGACACTTTAAAACATTATTTACTGGGCTCTGGACTACTTGATTGTACAAACGATGTTTTTCTTGTATAGAATTTAAAATACTCTTTGTCATCCACCTTTGGATAAAAAGTCTTTTCTTGTCAGCAATGCCTTTAGAAACCATCGTGCTTAAATTCATAAAGTTCCTGATTTTGTCTGTAAATAGTTCAACGGCTTTATTAGGATTTTTTTCGTTGTAAAGATCCAACCACATTTCACGTTTTAGTATATTTTTTAATTTTGTGTAATTTATATATTTTTTACCAACACTTCCACCTTTTTTTGAATTTATAATGTGCGGTATAGATATTGCAATAGGATAGTGATCTGACATTACATTGCTTTCAAAAACAAATGAGTTAATGATCCTTTGATCTGCCGGAACTTTAATAAAAAAAATGATCTAGACATGTTTTTGATCGTGGTCTCGTTATTTTGTTTATGTAAGAAGCAAAGTTAAAAGAAGCTAGTATGTAGTCCAGATCTCCCAGCAAACTTATGTTTATATCCCCAACTAATATGTGCAAGTTTGTTTTCTGCTTATTACTTAAATAACCAAATAATTCTCGATTACTATACCTGATTACTTAGGTGAGTATGTCCTTTCGATTGAGGTATATTTTTGAATTGTTTATATATTCCTTTGGTCACTGTTTTATAATATAGTTTTCTTAAGAGTTGTGTTGTGTTTTATTTATGGTTAGCTTTGTCTTAAGTATACACAAAGTTTACACTGAACTTTAACTACTTGACTGATTCTATTTTGAAGATTATTTGTTTCAGAACTTTGACAAATTTATCGTAGATTCGACTTTTACTACTGTAGGCAACCCTCCAGTCCACAAATATGTACTCTACGAAACTCAGGCTTGGGTACGGAGTAAGGATGCAGGTTAGAACCTCATGACCATATGCTCTGCAGAAAACTGGTTTCCTGCAGAGCATGCAAACAAAGTCTGCCGAAATGATGTTTCGCGTGCGTATTTATGTAATAAAATGTGCTGATCATTGGACATTTAAGGTTTATAATCGCTTGCGTTGACTGCACGCAGTTTTTTAATTTGTGTTTAATGTCACCATCATATTTTCAAAGTTCAAGTTCAAACTTGAGACAGGGTGATATCTACTGAGTAGTTGAGCCATTTTAGTAATTCACAATATATTAAATATTCCTACTTGTACTATTGTATTTTCACAGGTTAATAAGTCGAAATCGGTTCAAGTAGACATATGTTCAATAAATTAGAACACAACACCGCTAATAAAGAAATTTATTATAATACAGGGAACAAGACCTATCAACAATTCAAATTATACCTCAACCGAAAGGACTTACGTGTTTTTGTAATCTTGTATAGTGTAAACTCATTAAGTCTTTGACCAATGCACACTGTTATTGTTTTTCCGAAGTGCCTTCTTCATTAGTTCTTCTTACCTGACGTAGATCGATCCCTAATCTGAGCTACATAATCTGTATGCCATCAAAGGCGTGGCGTCACGTCTGACAATATTGTCGTAATGAAAAAATACTAATAAAATACTTTTCAAGAAGAAAAGGAACTGCGTGGTTTCCAGGAAAATGAAAAGGAAATTTAGCTTCTAAGTATTATTCAAATTTGCTCTTTTACAAATTTCAAATTGCATTTTTACAGTGCAAAGAACCAATTTTTAACCTATTTTCTATATCGCGTAATTTATTTCAAAAACTACGTTTCACTATTTCGATTTAACACAACATCAAGAACATCATCGAAATTTTATTTTGAAGCTCTCTATATCGCTCCATTTTTATCGAGTTTTGTTCCGGTAAAAATTTTATAATTCATAACAAAAATGTTATTACAAAGTATAGATAAAAATATCTTTATGGGAAAATTTCCAAAACAGTGCGTAGTAAAAAGGTAATATCGCGTAACTGGCTGGTATACAGGATATAAAAATGCCATTAACGAGAGTTTATGTACAGCAAATAATAATTTATTTACAAGCTACTTAAATTTATATTAAAATCGATTTGTATTTTATATCTTTGGTTAATTGATCCTTATATATAGCAGTTAATACTAATAAGCATTAAACCGATACAACCTATCACAACAGCAAATAATATAATATGATGTAAATGTTACGGTGCGGTGGTCACATAATTACTACTCTGGATGTTAGGGGTTTCTTTAATTAATACAGAAGAATAGAAGTGACATGTAAAAATCTGGATTTATAAAATTAAATACAGTTTATAGAACCAAAAAATTCTACTTTCAGCTTTCAAAATGTTTTTAGAATTTCACAATTTTCTCGGGCTACATCTCGTACAATCTGCTTTAATTCACAGACACATCAGTTGTAATAGATTAGGAGATCCATCAAGCTATTCAGCCAAGTCTGAATAAGCAGAAAACCGCAATCATGTTTTGCAACAATGAGCATCCGGAATCCAGAATTTCATTATATTTAAAAAAGTTTGAGCTCTTTATATCCGACCGTTTGCGGCTTGGAAGTATAAGGGACAGGAAGCATATCTTGGGAATCCTTTACATTTGTGAACCGAACCATACCAGTAACCATTGTTTTTGGGAACTCTCATTTTCCAAATAAAAACAAATAGGGAAAGAAATACCTTCTATCAAATTACTAATATTCATTGAGGATGAATCATCCGACAGCTTATGTATCCCTAAATTAGATGATTATTTCTAAACTAAAAATGGCTCAAAAGCTATAGGGTGGCTTAGAGTACCATTCTCAACACAGGAGAATCAAAATTTTAATATAACTAACGCAAACTAACCCAAATTTTTTCTCCTTAAAAAAATAGCACTGAATTCTGGGTCTGGTGTCATATAAGCACTTTCGATTTTAAATGTGTTTTTGGGTTCAATGAAAAGATTACATCAAACGGGACACATTAATGCAAAAAAATGCGGATGAAGCTGTTTTGACGCTAAAAATTGAAAAAAAATCACAAATGAGGCTGTTTAACGATAAATTTTAACGCGAAAACTCTCCCAATATGATGCTTATGATGGAAATTTACTGGCAATATTGTCACACTGAAATAACTTTTGATTTTCAAGTAGGTAAATGTCCCAGGTCTGGTACATGTTTCATAAAGTGCATGGCTCTGTTGTTCGTCTACTGCTATGCATGCAAGAACGTCTACTTAAACACGAAATTTCTAAACACTAACTAAATACTGTAATTTATTTTGAAAACCGCTATAAAGAAGTGGGGGCATATGGATCAAGAATTGACACAACAAGCAAACGATGCAGCAAAATACTGGCGAGAAGAGATTGATATGTGTGATCGTTTTTATCAGTTTAGAGGTGAAAATGAGCAAACATATAAAACATGGAAACTGTGAGAGTGATCACGCAAACTATCTATTCGCGTTGATATGCCGAGGAAGTAGCTGTTAATTGGCAGGCAAGTTTTCGATGAAATTTTCTCTCAAATCAAACAGTCAAAGTTCAAGTCAATATCATTAGATTCAACTCCAGATGAAGGTCAAGTTGATGGGCTTACTTTGATTTTTAGATATATAGAGGAACACATCCCTGTTGAAATATTTGTATGATTCATGCCTAACCGGAGCCACGAGGCCAAATATATGTTTCAAGGCTTGGGCAAGTTTTTGAAGGAGAATGAAATAGAAATTAAGAAATACCGTGGTCAGTCTAATGAAAACGTTCTTTCAATGAGCCAATTAGTAGAAAGTAAGCGTGCGTAGGTACTGGCAGAAGATAAATTATCAATATGGGTAACTTGCGCTCGGTATTCACTTAATCTTGCAGTGCAAGCTGCTGGCGAGTGCTGTCTGGCTGCTCTAAGTTGTTTTGTTTTTTTTTTTGGAAGAACTTTATGTATATTTCACAGCCTCAACTAACAGATATCAATTTTTAACCAATAGCTTGACAAAAACCAGCGCTAACAAATCCATTCTCGTGCCAAAATGAACAACAATATGTTGGATGCTGAGTATATCTTACAAAACTCCTTTTGCGAGGCTGTCTGTAGAGAAAATCGAAAACCCGAATTACGAAAAATACACCATATTTTGGGAAGATATCTTGAGTCAAGTAAATAAAACTAGTGAAATTCTGCAGAACTCTAGAAAAGTCGTGAATACAGCCTAATCAGCAATGATGTCGCCGATAACCTTCATAAGAACAAGACGGGATCGGGATAGCTTTGAAGAATATGAGATGGGCGAGAAAGGCTGCTCAATTAGCTGATTCTGATTGCACAGGGTATGAGAATGAAACATGGTGGAAACGCAAAATGAACTTGCGTTTGTCTCCTCTGCGCTGTGTCCAAGCATCCGCAATTCAGCTGACTCCATCAGAAATATTTCGAAATCAGTTTTTCTTCCTACTATAAATCAATTTGCATCATCTGCGGCAAAGGATTTAACCTAATTGATACCAGTTTTGGGTTTGTCAAAAAGTTTAATACCTACCTAGTAATGAGGAGATAATTGTAGCAACTCAAAACTTAGCAGAAACATAAAACAATGAATTAAACTATCAATCTGTCAGTTCAAGTTTATTTACCAGAAGTTTAAAACAGTTACCAGGAAAATGAAAAAGTCAGGAGAGTCTAAAATCATCTTAAAAAACGCTAAGGGATATTTTTCTAAAAGTGAGATTGCCTTAAGAATGTTTCTGTGACTTATGGTCACAAACATCAGTCAAAAACATGCATGGTAAAACACAGGCTCAACGCTTTTTAACTTTACTCAGTACTGAAAGTGACATTTTAAGACAAAGTTCTGAAGATACTGTATGTTTACAGGAAGCTGAGTTAAAATTGCATATTCAATTAAAAATTAATTATTATTCAATAGTCTCCGAAAATTTACAACCTTCACAAAAAATTAAACAGTATATGCACCCAATGGATCTTTAGAAGGGCAAGTTGTAAACATTATAACTAATCTGACATTAAACGTATACAATATACATAGATATCGTTAATGCTTTAATTTTTGTACAAAGTACAACAAAACTCATTTATCTATTATACACCACTCCGGTAGTAAATGCGTATACTCGAGATGCTCTGAGGCTGATTTACAAAGACCTTTAGGATATAAATATTATTTTATATTACATTTTCAGATATTTATGTGGCAGAATGCGTGGCATATAAAATTGTATCCTTTAATAAAAAAAAATGCATATTTTAAACATATTCATTCAATAATAAACCAGCTAGACAAATAATCTAACTGAAACATATTTAAATTGCTACAAAGACGAATACTGGCTTACTAATGGAAAATACAGCAGCTATTAGCCAGCAAAAACCTATAAACACGACTTTATGTCCCCTATTCTTCTTGTGTTTGGGTATAAGAACAGAAGCTCATATTTAATCGTGAGAACATTTATGGCAAATATCTTGTAGGAGCTAAGAGTTTACGAACAGAAATAGATATATTACGTAGAATCCTGATATATGATCCAAAAGTTTGCAAAATATTGCGTTTGTCTCTACCCTGACCGAAATTAATTCTATATAATATAGACTTTTGTAACATTCATGATGCTGCGAGGAAAATCTATGTAATAATATTATTTTTGGGATTTTTTTGAAGTTAATATTGGTAGGCCTAGCTTCTGCTCTGAAATTTTAATAATTGCGTCCTAAATGAACACGAGAACTATATAAAAGTGGCTCTTTTCACAAAGAGAAATAAAATAATTTCACATTTTTTAAAGATTTTTAGATATAAATGGCTAGAAGCCTTTAACCATTTGGTCCGACATAATTCTTAAGGTTAAGAACCACCATTAACACAATAAAAAATCGAAGATATGTGACACAAATTATGCGATTATATTTGGCAAACTTACAAAATTTCTATATAAGTTCACTTAAAAAGTTCATGAAAATAGTAAGTTATCTATTTAAGTGTTTTAGATTAAAGTGAAATTTTCATAATATTAAATATTATGATGGTCGTTTGTTTTAAATTGTTTGACCTGGAACACCTAAATAGTGGCATCATTTAGGTGGCTCTAATGATTTTGTTTGTTAAACTACTGCAAACATTTATTAATAAATTTCTCCAAGGTTTCCATCATGCCGGTTAAAGTGAAAATTTAATACTCTGAAGTAGTATTATTGAACTTTATCCTTAACATCCATTTAAGCTTTGACGATTCTTGTAATTATAATACTAATGTAATATATAAATAAATGCATAGAAGACCTTGCCTTCATAGCTTTGTATATTGTAATATTAATAAGCTATGTATATTGTATTCAGTGTATGCTCATAAATCAACATCGATGCCGCAGAGTATGGTCAGACCAAATTTTTTCCCATGATGGTACTATATTAAAAGATGGCCATACGTTTTTAAGAATAATAAATTTACCCACCCCGACAACCGTATGGCATAAATAACATCACAAAAATAAAACACACAATAAGGTTTTTTTCCTGCTTAGCCTTCTATCGCTTTGGGACACCCCGAAGGAAAGTGTTTTGGGCAATAAAAAACAAATATTCGTAAGAAAAAACGCACATATTTATTCTACTGTTCAGAACCGGATATGTTTTTATGGGCCAAGAATTTCGAGCAAACCGCGGGAATTATATTCACTTCACTGACTACTTGGTGATATTTCTTTTATTATTGTCCATTCGTCTTTCATGTGTTTCCGCCGTTTGTTAGCAGCCAGGCGGTGCCATTATCTTGATCGCCTTTATAGGGATGAATTTGTAAAGCTGCTCTCACATTTATACTATATGAGGCAATATTTTACTTTACACACAAGTAAGCGGCCAGACAAAGGACAAAACATGTATATATTTAATATTTTGATTTTTATCAAGTTTATTCCATACATGTAAAATTTATCAGTATATATTTATTTATATATTGTGTATATAATAATGGAAACTTTCTTTATTTTATGGGTTATTTTGCTAGCTATAAGACACTTTGTGTTTTGTCACGTGCTTTAATAAAGAACATAAAGAGTACTTTATATTTCCAACAAATCAGACTTCTGAACTTAGAAACTAATCGGCTGGCAAACGTACTAAAAACTGAACTGAAATAGGGTAAAATATTAATTTCTAAATATCTCACCTCTACTAATAATCGTCAGTCAGGCATATCCAGCAAAGCAATAAACATATCATTTTATAAAATAAGGTAATAGATTTTGAAATATGTTCAGTGAATGCATCCTTATGATCGCGAAACTGAATTATCATCTGAAGAAATGTAGCTAAGTAAACGGTATAGTACTTATACACAGCCAGAACTTACTTGATTGGAAAACTTCATCTAAAACTACCAATTTTTGACAGGATGACTTTTTGAAATCAAAGATTTTCAAAGAGGTGAAGATAGCAACCTTTTGCAGAAAGTATCTATATCGCAAAACATTAATCAAGATTTACCAGTCCATGTGTTTTATTTGTAAGCTGTATATCTATAATATGAATGTAGAAATCATTTGCAAATAGAGCACTTTCCAAGATTTTCCAGTTACTTGATCCCAAAATTAAATTACGTAAAACTGTACTTTTTTTATTTTTCACATTAAAAATAGCTTTAAATATATAACTAGAACCTTTGTAACCTGCCTTAAGCGTTGGGCGCTAATTAAGTAACACGATCTGTGAATTGCTCAACATGCCAGGTTTTAATTTTATTTAAAGGTGTGGGTCTATGTGTTGTCAGTTAGGTGAAGGTGCCACTATCTTTTTTACTAGGAATTTATTAATGATTATTGATCTTTGAAATTAGGGCAATAAAATTTAGTAAAATACCCTATATAAGAACGTTGAGAAAAAACTGAAGATATAGGAATTAGTTACAGTCTAGATTATAGCTTACCAAAATAAACATTAAGATTCCAATTTAATTACTTATTTAAATATGAAAAACTTACATAAACACTTTAAAGCCAATTAATTATTAAGTAGGGTTTACGGTATCGCTTATAATCAAATGAGAAGAGTAACACTTGTCTAAAGTATCAGACTATTAGATCAAATTAAACTACGTTCCTAAGTTTGATCTAGATCCTATATCCTTAAGATTGCCTAGTTCCTTTCTGGAAATAGTTTTAACTAAAACTCGAATTCTGGAGATCCTGATCAGTCGCAGTTAGTCATAAAGTTCAAAAATAAGCAATATTTATTAAGCAAACTAAACTAAATTGATTCCATGACACCGATAATATCAATAAGCAGTTAATAGAGATATATTAAATTAATCAAGTACTCTAAAGTAAGTATATATTCCTAGCCGGTAAGTACGTAAGTTAAACACGAATTAAGCTCAGTTCGATGCAAGTGTTAAGGCGAAAAATTAAAGTTGCAAATAGCAGTTATACGAAACAAATTACTGCCAAAGGGCTTACAGCAAATTACAACAAAAACTTATTATTAAGGTAGATAAGTGTAATACACAAGTAAATCATACAATCACGAAAGCATTATCAGGATATTTACTAATTAAAGTAATACTATATCGGTAATAAGGAAAGTCAATACTAAATACTTGAAAAAGATAATAAATAACTTAAAGCCATCCAATGATAATTTCAATTACTTACTAAACTTAAACATTAAGGCATGATATACGATGAGAGATCCCCTACAGGCAGGTAACAGTAAATTTCATAATCAAAATTAAATATAACGGAAATATATACGATAAAGAAAGCAAACGACCTACAGTCGTTTAGCAGTAGATTCACTAATCAAAATTATATACAATGATAATATCTACCATAAAGAAAGAAAAGAAAGCAAACGAAAGCAAACGACCTACAGTTGTTTGACAGTAAATTCATTAACCAAAAAGATAAATAACGATAATATTGATAATTAGAGGCTATTAATAAGAAAAAAGTATTGATCCTACTTCTATGTAGTAGATTTGCAGACACTGGCGTTTTCTGCGAAGCTACGTCTCCACCATTACCTTGACAAAAGGCATCTGTACGGCTAAGTGACACCGGGAACTGGCTAGGTCGGTAAAGAATGGAAATACACATACTAGGTTATTTGCGAATTAATTCAACGACACAATCAGGCGGTATTTAGACCTGATGGTCAAAAATAACAAAGATGATTTTAGATACTCAAAAACTGCCTGCTCGCCTTGAGTGTCCAGACGAGAAGGTTTCCCAATTCCCCAAAAAAAAGAATATATACTACATCTGTCAAGTGGGCGCTACAAACGGATTCATCTTTCGAGCGACTTGGAACACCGGAAGTGGGGTGGCAAAAAGTAAGGTAGCGAGAGTATCGAGAAAACAAATCAATCAGTAAAAGGGAAAAATTTACTGGAGTTTGTAACATTTTCAACGTTACACCATAAATATGTGGGTAAAGAACACTTTGTAATAAAATATAATATTGTAAGAAAACGTTAACAAAACAATCAAATAGAACTTATAAACTTACAACTCTTCATTACATTTTGCCCAATACTAAACTGAACTTTTTACCAACTGACTTTCTTAGATTTCTTAACTCCTGAAATGAAAAACGCCACAATTAGTTTCTTTATTTAAGAAATGACCATGAA
Organism: Pissodes strobi; assembly: GCA_016904865.1. Classification (NCBI taxonomy): domain Eukaryota; kingdom Metazoa; phylum Arthropoda; class Insecta; order Coleoptera; family Curculionidae; genus Pissodes; species Pissodes strobi. Next base: position 65,683 of record MU181967.1, read on the forward strand.
GTTTTACTGCATTCATTTGAGTTCCGTTGCATGAATTGTAGACAATCTTCTGAATGAAATGTTTCTTCCAGATGGCACACCAAATAGTTCTTTTGAAGTAAACCAATTATCACCAGTCACGTTTCGATTGCTATACTTAAGCGCATCTTGTATGTTATTTTCACCTTCATTGTCTGCAACTTCTTGTTCAGATTCCATGCTATAGATATTCTGTTCGCTTGAGGCATCGGATATATCGTCGCCACTTTCTTTATGACTTTCCATCTGCGGTATGTCATCTAGGTCGATGTCATTATTTAATATGTCATCTAAATCACAATCAGATAATAAATTTCCCGACATGATTTTTCGGAAATATAAACATAACTGGTATTTTGGTGTCGTAGGTGACCCCAGTCGCGTATATTTACCCTGCAAGTACGAGCGCCAGGTACGAACTAAGATTAAGCGGTCCTTATTTATGAAAAGATGATACACGGAGTGCCATCCTGTTAGCCTGCACTATCCTGTTAGCCTGTGCCGATATGACGCGTCCGATTACGCATAGCCCTCCGCTCGCTTCGCTCACTACGAGGGTGCAACCGACACAAACTAACCAAAACAAACCCAAAGCATGAAGGATTACAAACGTAACCTTAAAAAATAAAAAATAAAACACCGTCGAGAATCGAGCACGGTCCGCCGTATAACTGACACAGCATCTGACCACTCGACCACCAGAGCAGTTGAAAGCAATCCATTGAAGACCGTGAAGACATGGGTAGACTAGCATTTCAAATTTGGCCACGCCTTCAGCGATTTTTATTGGCTCTGTGCGGGCACAGGCTAATGGAGCAGCTTATATGGATGGTGTTCTGTGTACTGCCTTATTTATTTGTGAGGCTACCAGGGGCGTGTGACAGTGTTGCCAGCGATAACATATTTGTCGAGCAATTTTGTACATTTGGGGACGCTTGTGATCCCGTGATACCAGCTAAGGGCTATTTTTTACATCAGACCTAGTTACAACTATATTTAATGTTATTGTTGAAAAATGGATATTGCTTTTCCAATAATAAAATTATATGTGCCATATAAAAATTCATTACACGTTACAGCTATCTCTTTCCAGACTAATTATTGGCAACGTTGATTTTAAATACGAACTTAATTTTCCCTTTTGATTTAAAAGCTCCAATTTTATGTTGCGGTAAATTATATAAATTAAGTGGAAAAAATCCGTCAGGAGATTAAAGAAGTGGCTCTAACATTAAATATCCGAAACTTCAAAAAATAGTCTGTTTACGATATTAAAGTTTATTGCGGAATAACGTATGAACGGCTTTCAATGTATCTACAAACGTTACTGTTTCGCACAATCGGTTATCTAAAAAAAATTAACTTATGATATTTTGAATAAACCGTGAATTTTCTCTTGCCTTGAACCTGTTGAGTACTACGTTGTTGTGAGTTGATAGCTGTATTTTCGATTTTGTAATGTAATTTTTAGTTTATATATTTCCTGAACATGTTAACATAGTTTAACCAAAAATATTCAGAATTTAATCACTAGGTACTAACAATTGTATAGGAAATGTTTATATTTGCATCAGGTCAATAGTGAAACAATTTTCACTACGTATGATATGTTATTCCGGATTTTAGCTCTTCGCGTTGGTTATTGTCCAAAGGTAGCATAGAATAAATAAGTGCTCCGTGGTTCTAGTAAGAAATCCAGGAAATAGTTTTAAAACAATTTCTCCATTGAGAGAAAAATAATTTATAGATTAGCATGCAAATGGTCACTTCTGTTTGGGTTATTTTTTTTTTGTACTTTCATAATCTCCTAAAGTCAAATAATATTGGAACTTGAGCTCATTCCGCCTACATCAATAGTTGACGATAGAAAATATATCACTTATGAACCATTAAATTTATACAGTCTTACAAATTGCATAAAATACCAATTTTCAAACAACAGCGCAAGATCATTTTCAGTGAGATTCAAAAGCCACATATCTATCTAGATAAGTAATTTGAATTTCGGCAAATAGATCGTGAAGCTCTCAAATAATTTCATCAGTTCGTTCTCACATTGTAGTAATAATATTTCAAAATAGTTATATATTTTAAAATATTTCAATGTAAGAGTTTAAAATTTATTAAAATCTGTCATGTAAATTTTATTTCCTTTTATTAGTCTGATAATGCTTTTCTACTTGAATAACAAGCACCCAAAGCAACTAATTCTCACATGTTTTTAACTAAGTAAAGGGCACTTCACAAACATGGCATAAAAATGCTTTGCTTGGAATAGTTAGATACGTCTTCTGTTAACTTATTACTGAAACTCCCATTTTAAGTTAATTGTGCAGAAAAAGCGAATTGAGCAACACAGCTCAACTTTGTGCTAAATGAAAATGAACAGTCAGTAAACTGAAATGACTTGGGAAATAGTAAAAACCCTCAGACTTTCTGTAAAAAGGGGAATTCTAATTGACGTTGAAAATAATTCAATTATAATAACGGGAGGATGCAAGTAGTTCTTTTACCGATACGTTCGTTCTATAGGTATCTTTTGTAAATTGCATTTTCTTAGAAAAAAAACAGCCACAAAAATAAATGGTAAGCTCTAAAAACTCAGAAATCAACTTATATTCTCAAAGAAAACATAGTAACACATGACAAAAATGAATGCTATATGAAATATATAATGCTGGGTCGTATATCAGAAAATACATCTATGATAAAAGCTGAATAATTTTGATTTCTTACTTGAAATATGTCTATAAACTTGTATTTTCTTCTCTAAACTTGCATTTCTATATGTCATATGACGACATAAAATAATATCTACTAACCCACATAACGCTATAAATCTATTAAAGACCTTATCTACATAACTACAATTCCTGCAGCAATGAATTACTCTTATAAATATGTAAACATGTAAACAAATAACCATTAGAGCTGAATGTTAGTCAAGTGTGACAACATTCCAGGTAAATTTTCATAATTAACGTAAAATTGGGATAGTTTTCGCGTTAAAATATATTACTAAACAGCCAGTGATTTTTTTTTAATATTTGGCGTCAAAAGTGCTTTGCGCGATATGTAACGTATCACAAAATACTTCTAATACTATCTAATACACGTCACACAAAAAAATTACAAAATTCGAAAAGTGCGCAAAGATTTGCAAAAGAAAAAATAAATTCGAAATTTTGGAGGATTACAATATTTTCTCTAACGCAGCCCTATGGGCGCGAGAAAGTAAGAATAAGTTCTCGACAACACCCCACTTTTACAAAAATTTCCTACTCACTGTATAATTTGAAACAAACATCCTCTAAGCGGCAACTATCAGCCAAGTATGGTATAGAAATGCAATATTATTTGCTTGGTTTTCAAAATATTCGGTTAATACAAAGGCATAAGAAATGTACCGCGGTAGCGGAAATATATCTTATTCGATTATTTCTAAGGCTATATTCCAGTTACAATAGATATTTTGGTCTACATTCTCTCTGAACAATAAAAAGCAAACAGTTTCCCGCGGAAAAAATCAACGAATTTTCTGCAAGCCTATCCTATATCAACTACGAACTATAGCATTTCAGATATACTTACGCTTTAATTGTTTCAACTTTACTTAAAAATAAACCACACTATTTAAGCAAATATTAACAAGCACAAAGTATTACCGTTGTTAACAAATTAAATAATTTAAAACTTTATTACTTTGGATCGAGATTCAAATTGAAATCAAATGTCACGGTGACTCACAGGTGGGTAAGCTGTTGAAAATTTTAGTTTCAAGGATTGCCACCAAACGCTATACTCCTCGGGAATGCGCAATGAATAGCGGTCTTAAAAACTTCCGTAGCTTTCGGCAATCTCTCTTAAGATATTTATTTATCTCTGGGAGAAGCTTTAAAACACTGAAGAATGGTTCATAATACGATTTTGAATGTATCGGTTCTTCTTCGCAGGTAGTAACCACATGCAAAATCGATTTTTGTACTCGATAGTACCCGAGTATAACAAACCAAAGAGTAGCGACAGCTGGGGGACCAAATTTTTCTGCGCATGCTCGAAATAGTGTGTCCATCCGTCAAACTGACTTTTGTTTTGTTGTCAATGTTTACAAATTCCGATAAGTGAGTTTTAGTTATTAATTGTGTCGTAATTTCCAAATTTTAAAACTGAATAAGTGTATAATCATGCCGGGAATTTCTTGTGCATATCGTGCCTGTTCAACTAGGTCTGGAGATGGAAAATCTTTCTTCAAATTTGCTCTAAACATTATAACCGGTAAGTACATCGCTACTAACCCACAATATTATGGTTGTTTTTTTTTTAAATTGAAATGTATATTAGTTGTTAAATAATTGCTCTTGAAGAATAGATAAATATTGATACAGTAGTATTAATGGTGAAAAAGTGCAATTTATAAGTGAGAAATTGAATTCCAAAAGACGTTCGGTACATGTAGTGTGTATTGCTAGACTGTTCTCAGTTTCAAGTTTCTTTTTTATCCAATAACATATATATCTTCACATTCTACATTGAGCAAAAATTTTCAAAAGTAGAATAATAATGCATCGATATATGTGTTTAAAAAATAGTCTCTCTTAATTAGAGTATGTTCCTATAAAATTTGGTATGCTGTTCTCACATGAAGGGTCTATGGCATATACTTTTAGTTTATATATATATGGTCTATGGGCAATTTCCAGCAAAATAATTCTATTGTAAACGAACGAAATTATTCCGGCCTGTATTAGTTTGTAGAAGTTATTTGTTGTAAGGCCTGGGTTTTATGTTTAGTAGACCTGATATTTTTCATAGTAACCTAAAAAAAAGAGAACCTAACTTGACCTAACCAACGATTTCGATTCCGCGGAAAAGGAAAAATAGAAGGGCGGTTCGGTTTGTTTAATGTAATGAGTTTCTTGGTTAAATAAGTAGCATAACGTGTCTATAGTCCGTTTGAATCACAGATGTAATATCCTAGTTTGAATCATACCCTAATTTCCAGTAAATCTTCCGAACAACAAATTCGGTTAATACTAAATATTTGGGAGTAATTATGCATCTGTTTATCCATGTCTGCTACCATTCTATAAATGCCAATGCTGCTACGTTATCTTTACCTGTCATTACCTAACTATCTAATGGATAATAGCCTGAAATTAGAAAAATTCAAGTTGGTACAAATAATCCATACCTGAAAAGGAGTTTACTGCAAACAAAGGATTAAGGATTTTTTGATAATAGACACAAAAATATCATTGTAGGTTGGCCCCCCCCCCCCCCCCAAATGAGCTATTTGGGAATTATGTATATTTAGGCATCAAGTTGGGAACAGTTATTTGCTGCCAAAAAAACTTACCTTACCCAATAATTAAAAAAATATATATTAGTATCTTCGTAAACAAAAATTCAGGTTATCGTCAAAAAAGAAATTAGCAGAATTGATATTTGATTCTGTTTCTAAAACATCGTAAGTAAATCAGCATTATTTAGTTCTTTTATGTGATAACCCAACCTCTTAAGAGATAAATTTCCTTGTAAGATTTTTGTTAACTTTTAATTTGTTTCGGTTTTTTTTTGTTTTATTTTATTAAACATAATATTTGTTGTGCACAAGTATAACGTACATATATAAAGGGTGTTTCAATAAGAAGTGACTATTTTGTTATTTGGATACAAGGAAAAGCTAATGGAATATTTTGAACTCTAGGCCTTTATTGTAAAACTTAGACATTGGAATTCGATATGAAATATAATATATTTCAGCTAAAAAATATATTGGGTGCTGGAAATAAAACTATATTCCACTATGCCTTCACTCACAGATAAAAGTATTGCATTCTTTCAAGGATTTTGTAAATGATGTATCAGAGAAGAATAGGTAATTTGATATTCATAGACGAGTTTATATCGATAAACTCGATAAACATAATTACATCACACTTGATATTTGGAGATTCTGCTCTAGGTACTCTAGTTTTGCCAAATGTGTAGATGTCTAATTTAAATTAACTTACATTTTAATTTCAAATTGTAAAACACGCCACCTGCAGAAGTTAGCTGGCATTCCAAAACTGCAATATGTGCCTCGATGTGTTATAAATGCTTCATTTTCTAATTATAATGACAGGCTTAAAATCTCTGCCCCTGCCCCCCTGTATTTTAATCAAAAACTGCAGAAAGACCAAGCTTGTATTAAAAAAAATTTTTTCAGTTTTATAAATTACAGATCATAAATCTAATGAGATTTTTTTTTCAGTGCCAAAGTCTGGGCAGAAGCTTCTATCAGAAGTGATATACTGCATAAACCAGTTAAACAGATGATGGCATATAGACTATGCGAAGTTCACTTTGAGGAAAAGTATTTTTCTAAGATAACCTCTGCAGGAAAGAAAGCACTTGGTACCTGATGCAATTCCTACAATATTTGGTCAGTATCAACTACGGGCATTTGAGACAAGTCAAGATTCATCTCAGGAACCACCAAAGAAAATCAAGAACCTTCCAGGTAAATCTTTATAGCAATTATTTATTGATTATAAAAAAATTACAGTATTAGTATTGCTTCTAATGGCACAAACTGCTACAGCTATTTTGTTTGTCTAATCATTATGACTGAATTTAGCAACAGCATTTTGAATTCCATAAAAATAATAATTTTATTGGTTGGATTTATTAGTTACAAAACAGTAATTACCCTGATAGGTAGTCAAAATTCAGATATTTCACCTCATCCTCTAATCACATTAATTCAATAAACAATATGTACTAGAAACACTACCTGGTTTTATGAGTCATGTACCCAACAGAAAGTATGTACTGGTCACATAAATAGTTCCAGTTTTTATCTGAGTTGTGCTAATTGAAATTTGTCAGATACTTTATTGGGTCTAACATGATATTGTTTGACTGCAATTAAATAGCCTTATGCTTATTGCTAATACTGTATCAACAATACCTTCACTCTCATTATCACTTTCAGGTCCTAGTATTTCAAAAGGTGAAGACACAAAATGGGTGAATTTGGATGATATTTAACCAATGAACTTAAGAATAGATAATCGTGTTCTACCTCCTCACCTTTCACCAACTATATATGCTGAAAAGCTGCAATGTCAACCAGGACTACACAATAAATCAGTATCTAAGGCCCTTGAAATCAAAATGAAGACAATGGCGGATAAGGATAAACACTGCATCCTTTGTATCGATTGTAGGCACTCAACCAAATGGTGATAAACTTCGTACTATTTTAGAAGATTGTATTTTAAATTTAAAGGATATATATTTAAAAGCGGAAGGCATATTAAGTGACATGGGCTCGAATTTTATTGATTGTACTAAATGTCTAGGAATTACACCTGAAAATACAGAGTTTCAGGTAGGAGGTGAGAATATGTTCTATATTTTTGACCAATGTCATTTAATTAAGGCCACCCGCACTAACTTAAGGCAGCACACCTTTTACTTTCAAGGTAGAAAAACGCCTTGGTCATTTATTAAATAATGTGATAAATAGCAGTTCTACAGGTGTGCATCCAAACTCACTAATTCTGACCTTAATCCCATAACTTTTGAAAAAATGAGAGTGAGTTATGCCGCTCAACTTTTGAGCCACTAAATTGCCAGTTTGGGTGCATTTCCAAATGAAGCTTTGGCAACAATTGAAATTTAGAAAAATTTAATAATTTTTTTGATTCTTGAACTCCTTATCATTAAATAATTCTTATAAATTTAAGAATGTATTTGACAGATCTGATTCACAGTTAGAATTTTTAAATGAAGCTTTGGATTTTTTGCCAAATTTAAAGGTAATAAACAAAAATGGTCAGGATTATTAAAGGTTGGTCTATTAGAATAAGAAGTCTTCTCAGTTTATGGCAAGCATTTTTAAACTGTGGGTATAAATATCTTAAAACCAGATTGTTTAGAAAATCCTGTAACGCAGCAGGGAGGCAATTGCATAAATCCCACATCAATACAGTTTCAAAGTGCCTTTAGAAAATTATTTGTGCAGAATTATTGCCACTAAAATCACATGAATTGTAGGGAGAATTTAAATGATTTTCTCATTAGTTTAAAATCCATGGACATGGTAGAAATTATTAATAAGGAGTCGGAAACATCAACTGCAGCAATTTGCTTGCCTGATTAAAATTACAGTAAAGAAACCATTCCACCACAGAATGCTTTCTATTATGTCTGTGGATATTTGGTGAAAATGTGTCTGGAAGTACATTCATGTGATTTGCTATGCTTTTAGCAGAGAATGTACTAGTATTGGTGTAGGCAAACTTGTCGCATTTTAAAGCTTTTGATGCAACCAAAGGTACTTTTGGTGGTTTATCATCACCACCAGAAAGTATTTTCAACTCGCAGTTTGGGAACATATGTACAGGCGAAAAAAATTCTAATTATCTCATGAATATATTTGAAAAAGTACAATTTCTCCGTCCCTGTTCAAATTTTCTCCAGCTGTTTGTATTAAAACTATTTATAAGACTAAAAATATTTTATTCTTTTAAATTTAATAATAGACATCTCAAATGTAATAGTTCTGATAAAAAGGTATTCGGAAATTTAAAATCCTATCACATGTATAGTTGATAAAAATTATTGCATTTTTCATTTCTTAATAATTTACTCTGATTTATGGAAACTTATGTATGTATGTATGTAAATAGTAGCGTTTAGAGCTGTGTGTGTTCTCTTTAAGCAAAAAGGGTATTAGCAATTTTTTTAAGCTATTTCATCTAGATATAGGATTGATAATTTGTGCTCATAGCTTTGAGTAATATTGTTCTCATATTTATTTTTGTATGGTTTAAAACAAGTATTGTTTATATGATAGCAACCACTAATTTATTGTAAGCATTATTATATTCGTTATGTCTTATTAGTATATGTAAGTATAATTATATAATAATAAATGTAATGCACAGCACAGCGACCTTTAACTATAAATAATTAAAAGCATTGGCATTACGTGATCAGTATTGAGTCCTAGATTCTGTTAAGTTAACCGAAGTTCATATCCTTGGAAAGACTGTTCAAATATTATCCCTTTAAATGCTTCTGCTAGGATTTTTACAGAGTATATCTGTTAACAGTGTAAATAGAGTACCGAGACGGAGGAGGATCGAACAAGGTCGGCGGGAATGAAGAGTTGGTGCTATCTTACTTTTAAACAAGGGAGGCTGCTAATGTTAGACCATCAGTCAGTAATAGTTTTTTTTTTCGAGCCATTCCTTATAGAGGACATAGTCAGTCATCCCTCCCTGGGATGACTTAGTATTGCCTTTATATGTTAATTTTTTATTTTTGGTATGTGTATCCGTATGTCTAAATTTGTTTATTAAACATTTTTAGTTCCATTTCTGCCGAAATCTACGCCGCAAATTTACTTTCAATAACCTTTGATTCATAAACATTGTTAGACTAGTGAAAATTGTTGTCTTTTATTTAAATTAATAATTTAACAACATATTGCCTTCATAAGAGTCGATGTAAGGGTTAAAATCCCTTAAGATAAATGGGGTAAATAAGTACTCCTGACGTACAACTACTCAGCGTACTGATAACAGTTAATTAATAAAGACTTTTTGTTTGTGCTGTTGCAAGTTTTAATTTTCCTCCACGTCTCAAAGGTTCAAAACATTTACCCAATACTTTTGTAAATATAACATCGAAATTTAAAGAAATGGAGTACTATTAATATTAACAAGAAGTTGCTGAAACTAGTATAATAAGAAATGTCTATTTGAGAACCGCTGAAAGCGTCGTACAATATATCTTTCTCTACTACCTATCAAAAACCTCTGCTACACCTCTTCAATAACTTCCAAACCAGGCGCGTGTAAGCTCAAAGTGCTTTATTTAGGTTAAAAATTGACACAGCAACTTAGTAACATGATAAATGAAATACGTGGGTTTATTTTTCTCCCAACGCACCCTCACTAAAGGAAAGTAATTATTTAAATAAAATTCCAAGAAAATATTGAGATTCCTTTATCAACAAATCGTAGAAGAAATATAAGTAATATATATTTTTATGATGAAAACTTTCAGAAATTATTATCGACAAGGGTGACAACAAATAGGAAAACCACTAATTATAGAAAAGCTTTAAATTTTACTGAGTCAGATTCAAATATGAAACGAGCAATTTTCCACTTCAAGTTTTTTATAGTGTAGATACAGAGTCGCTTCCTTTCGAGCCACTTCATGGTTTGAGAGTTTGAGCAGTTTACAAATATGGTGTCCAACTGTCATCGGCTCTGCCGGAATCGGTCCCTTGAACATCAAAGGTGCCGACGCTTTATGTCGCTACTCGTTGGTTTGTTTATACTCGGATAGTACCCTTTAATAAAAATATGGCATTTCTTAGTCTATAATATAATAAGATTTACGAAAGAAAGTTCTTTTTCGAAAGACCAGAATATTGATACAAGAGCTTGATTTTCATTCAGGTGCGGGAAAGCACCACCTGTGACCGGTTTCGAATTTCACAAGTCTCTTCAGACAGGCTAGTGGGTATCTTTCCCGACCCTGAACGAAAGACGCAAGCGATGTCAATCCACGTCGTTATAGACGGCCGGTAAGATGTTAACCAGTACTCCCTCTGCAGTGTACTGGGAGAAGCTTTAAAACACTGACGAATGGTCATCAGATCGAGAGCAGCGCTCTACCAATACCACTTATCAAGAGAACACTCCATCGATTTCAACAACGCTAGACAAGTAGCCACAGTGGACCACTACAAAACTAGCATAAGAAGCTCTAGAAATCGAAAAAAAAACATTAAGCGAGACGACGCTCTCAACAACACAAAATTTGGAAATCTTTTCTTAAGATTCAAGAAAATCACCCCGGCCTGCGGCACCACTCACCAAACTGCGCAGACGCCAGCCTATAAAAGCAGACGCGCGCGGATCCCAACAAGAGTTCGAGCCCAGAAGACAAGCGAGCAACACTTGAAAATGCCAGATTATAAATTACCAAAAATTAAGTTATAAGCATCTGCTTTTTATATTACCAAATTTAGTGTAGATCATAAAAGCACATTATAAAAGTTACGTATCTTTAAGCGAAGTTCCATGTCCCTTAAAGCAAGTAAATGAGAGGTTAGCTATAATTTAAGTATCTTTAAACGAAGTTTTATGTCCCTTAAAGTAAGTAAATGAGAGGTTAGCTATAATTTTTTGCCCTAATTATCTTCTTAGTAGAACAAACTGTTGAGTATAGTTAGTTAATCCAAGTGTTAAAAAGTTTGGTTCAAATTACTTACATTCTAGCAGCGAAATTGAATTTCCGCACGAATGTTAGATTATTAATTTCATGATAAGTGTTCATAGCGACGAAAATTATAATTTTACCATCGATTCCACTTAAGTTGTATACATTCAATTTAGAAAACAACAAATATATATCTTCAAACAGGCTGTAAAGATAATCGCATTTCAGGAAATTATGCACAATAACATATACACTAATCTAGACATGGTAATTCTGAAAACAATAAATCAAGAGACGAACATTATCTATTTGCATAGATAGTATTGTGCATACAGTTTATTCGTCAGAAGAAATCATATAATTATAGTTCTTATGATTAGCAGATTTTGCTGAAAAGGATATCCATCCTCTTTAATTCCATTGTCACGAAAAAATATTTATTGACTTATGAAATTCTAGTCGTCCTGCAAAATAGCCTTAACTTTAATTATCTAATAAAATTCCAAATGAGTTTTGTTTTCATATCAAAGAACAGATTTCAATTTTATTTATTATTATTTATTTATTATAATTATAACGGTGTAACTACTTGTAAAATTTAATTTTATTTACATTTACATTTCACACCCCAATTTATTCTTAATAATTTCGAAACCGAATCCTCATGCAATGAATTTTAAATACTTTCGGGACGGGATTACGAGATTAAAATTATGGAGATATCAAATGTCGAATAAAAATTCATGCGAATACCTGATCTCTTGCAAATTACATTGTGATTTATTTCCACAGAAACCTGGGATTATTTTTTGAATGCTCGTACGACATAGATTTGTCGACACTAAAAATATGTGAAATGCCGATATTGCTAAGATTAATAATATAAAATAGATAAATAGTCTACAAGCAGCTGAATTGAGGCATCGATTAACTAGTTCATTTCAGTCAATTAATAAGGACCACAAGCAGCTTTTCTAGCAGTGTTAAGAAACGATTAGCGTGGCTTCATCATCGAATGTGAATAGATAAGGCTGAATTGTTACTAGTGGTTTTATTGGATCTATGCTAGCTATGCAATGATATACGAGTGATTTTTTCTTAGCTGGAATATTTTTAAACATATAATACATATATATGAGAAAAATGACAGTTTGTTTGCATTAACTATTTGCAAAATATGATGATGAGCTTTTGATAAAAAGAGTATGGACGTTTTTGGTAAAACCCTCCTGCAGGATATCTCGGACAGAATGGATACCCAGGACTGACTTCATCAGCTTTTATATTAATTATGAGAAAAGTCTGATGCTAACAAAAGAGATCAGTAAAGTACTATTTTTGAAAATAATACAGCCTTCGCCGATGAGACTGTGCTTTTTACAGCGACCTAAAGACATAGTTTATCGGAGGGAGATAATCTTGCCCTTAAAATTAACATCGACAAAACTAAATGTATAGTTCTTAGTAGATATCCCAATCAATCAATCTTATATAAGTATATGCTGGGTCGATTGTTTTGGGAAGCTGCGGCAGTTGTATTTTCCTTCCTTCAGTTCAGTGCCCCCTTCTATTGGAGGCTGTCGACCAGCTTCCTGAATGCGTCTCTGACCTCGCAATGTAAAACTATTTTCCCACCCTTAAACTTATCTGTTCATTTATATTTTGCAAGCAAGATTTGTTCTTTGTACGTATATCCTTTCTTCCATCTACACTTCCTTGCACGATAGTTTAAAAACGTAGCTAGTGTTCTAAGGATATGACCAAGATTGTTGTTACCAGGGTTTTCCTTCCCTATCCTACTTTATGTAACACATGTTCATCAGTAATGCTAGCTGTCTAGGATATTTTTGGCACTTTTCTAATTAGCCGCAAGGTTTTTTGATAATATGCGCTTTTATTGTACACCCCATGTAACACTTGAGACCAAACGAAGAATTCGAAGACCCGCAAACTATATTCCCGCCTCTATTGAAGGACTGTCGTAGAATACAAAGCTCATCTTGTCCTCTAGATTTAATGAAGCGGTGATATTAGCTCTAAAATTAAACTGCCAGTTCTCAAATTATTTTTTGTATCTTCTTTATACTCTATTCGGAATCATTTTTAATAAAGCCTTTAATGGATGGCTATGAAGCTTTTAAGTCTTTTGTTGGGTTGTTCTTTTTTTGGTAAAAATATAACGGTTGGGTTGCTCTTTTTCGGCAGATATATAAAAGTAAATTTCAGCCATTCTGTTGAGAGATTCCCTGATATGCATATGTTATTTATGAATGAGATTAAATTTTCCGCATCCAGCGCTTCGAGATATCAATTGTCCTTAACTGAAGCTTTTTTATTTTTACAGTTTTGGACTTGTTTACCGGACGGCAATTTTCAGGTTCTTTGTTGCTCTTAATATCCTAAATAATTAAATTAATTCATGATCTGAAAAAAAAAAAAAGATTTATCGAGCATTTGATAGATAACGTTATAACATCTATATTATAATTATGTCCATCGGGTTTCCATAACTACTTTCTTGAAAGATTAATTCCTGTTTACTGTACAAGATCTTACAAGAGTTTTACTGTATAAGATATATCCCTATGAGGTTCTTTATTTCAATTTGATTTTCGCATGTGTTTCGAATTTTTCTTCTTTCGGAAAATCTGCCAAAAATTGGTTAAGCTCCAGGTCGATTTCTATATGATTTTCTGAAATCTGAAGCTTGCAAATAGGGCATTTGTAGGTGCTGTGAAGCAATATATTTTCTTTTTAAGGTGTATGTGAATTCTACTGCAAGAGTAGGGCAGTTGCAGCATTTTCAAATTGCGGCATAAAAATGCTACAGCTTTGCTTAGTTTATATGTATTTTTATTTGCAAACATAATGTAGATTGTTGGGGTTTGGAACCTTCGGCAACATGCACTAAAACTGAGCTTTATCCACAATACCGAAACAGAATTTTTGCACTCGACGCGGGTTTCGCTAACCATGTTAGCATCATCAGGAGATGATTAAAACTAAAATTAAAATCTACCTAACTCCCTTTCATACTACTGTTTGCTCAATCAAGCGGAACTAAAAAGGACCAATCATGGAATCCCACTAGTCACGCTGGATTAACCAATACAATGGACTATGCGGAATAGGCCCTCTATCTCTATTTAAACTATTCTTGCATTTAATAATTTCCATACTTTCATACGCGTCTAATAATCTCCTATCAGTTATATTATGAATTAATTTTAAATTTTTTATTTTTATTCTATGATTATTATCAAAAGCATGCTCGGCGACACTTGATTTTTCTGTTCTACCATACTTTAAATGAGCTATATGTTCTTTGAATCTCGTCTGTATAGATCGTCTAGTTTGCCCAACATATTTTTGGTTACAATCCATACATCCAATTTCATATATTCCACTTCTTTCTAACATTTCAACTTTGTCCTTTGGACCACCTAATAGTTTCTTAATCTTAAACTGAGGCTGGTATACTAATTTTAAACCTACTTCCTTAAAAACTTTTTTGAGTCCTCTAGTATACTGAGGATTATACGGTATCGAAACATATTTTTCATTCTCCCCTCTACGAAATTATAATTTTTTCATTCTCCCCTCTACGAAATTATAATTTTCTGTTTTAAAAGGTCAAGCGAAAGCGAAAGTAAAACATGCTAGGTGATAGGTTGCTAAGTACGAAAAACTTTCGTGCCCTGGGTGACGAAAAAAATAAAAATAAGTCAACGTTGTCAATGTCAAACGTTATTTAGAATAAAAATTAAATGTAAATTTACAATTGTTATATGAACCTGAAATATTTAATGGCAAATGTTGATTGAAATCTTGTCCAAAAGCAACGGCGGCACTGCCAATAATGCGTCTTACGTTATTAGGGACACATCTGTAGTTGTACACCATTTAACGAAATTTTCATAGACTTGATTGTACCGATTTTTAGATTTATCTGGTAACGAACTACAACTGCACGCAATATTCGCTGCATCTTCAATACAACGAGACTAATTATTAATTTCTCGATGCTTCAATAGAACTCATATTTTGTTAAACTCTCGCTAAATACCAAAGTTATCAACTTAACTATTCAATAATATTATTATTTGATAAATGTCAAACTAATAATTTTTAATTGACACGAATGTTACCTTAGTAACGTTAACAAGTGGCGTGGCCACTCGTGCCTGCGGCACGCGCGAGGCCCTTCGGGCCTCGTTTGTATGACCTTCGGTCACACATTATTGCCACGCTCCTATCCGTACCGTGGCCTATAATTAGAAAGCCCTTATAATTAGAGTTACCAATCGCTAGTCTAATTTTACCGTGATAAATTTGTAACTGGTTGCCATGGTAACCGACTTGTCAACGTCAATCGTTAAATTTTTTTTATCTTTACCTAAATACCAAATATCAAATCTCTAAGTCGTACGATTGACGAATTATGACGATTTTTTACTTTTTTTTTGGTTACCATAGCAACCAACTTTTTAGTATGAAATTATGCTTCATAAACAATCCTAAGTACCATACTATATATTTTATTAATGATATACATATTATTAATTGGTTGCCATGGTAACCGACTTGTCAACGTCAATTGTTTTTTAATCTTTACCTAAATACCATATATCAAATCTCTAAGTCGTACGATTGACGAATTATGACGATTTTTTGCTTTTTTTTTCGTTACCATAGCAACCAATTTCTTAGTATCAAATTAGGCTTCACAAACAATCCTAAGTACCATACTATATGTTTTATTAGTGATATACATATTATTAATTGGTTGCCATGGTAACCGACTTGTCAACGTCAATTGTTAATTGTTTTTTAATCTTTACCTAAATACCATATATCAAATATCTAAGTCGTACGATTGACGAATTAAGACGATTTTTAACTTTTTTTGGTTACCATAGCAACCAATTTTTTATTATCAAATTAGGCTTCACAAACAATCCTAAGTACCATACTATATCTTTTATTAGTGATATACATATTATTAATTGGTTGCCATGGAAACCAACTTGTCAACGTCAATCGTTATTTTTTTTTTAGTATTTACCTAAATACCAAATATCAAATCTCTAAGTCGTACAATTGACGAATTATGACGATTTTTTGCTTCTTTTTGGTTACCATAGCGACCAATTTTTTAGTATCAAATTAGGCTTCATAAACAATCCTAAGTACCATACTATATATTTTATTAGTGATATACATATTACTAATTGGTTGCCATGGTAACCGACTTGTCAACGTCAATCGTTATTTTTTTTAATCTTTACCTAAATACCAAATATCAAATCTCTAAGTCGTACGATTGACGAATTATGTCGATTTTTTACTTTTTTTGGTTACCATAGCAACCAATTTTTTTGTATCAAATTAGGCTTCATAAACAATCCTAAGTACCATATCATATCTTTTTTTAGTGATTTACATATTATTAATTGGTTGCTATGGTAACAATTTTGTCAACAAAAAATGCTAACATACTTTCACCTCTACTTATAAATTGACACCGAAAAAAGGAAAAGTTGGTCCTTGTTTACACGATCAAAAATGCCAAAAAATGGTAACTTGTCCTGTTTTCACACCCTGTATATTAGCAGATCGTAACCAAAATCAATAGGCTTCGACGGTTTGTGGACCTCTACCTCTATGCCACATTTCAAGTCGCTATCTTCAAAATTGCGACCTCTAATGGCCAAAAAACGGCAACTTGTCTTGTTTTCACACCCTGTATGTTAACCGATCGGAACCAAAATCAACAGGCTTCGAGGGTCTGTGGACCTCTACCTCTATGCAAAATTTCAAGTCGCTATCTTCAAAATTGCGACCTGTAAATGCTAAAAAACGGTAACTTGTCCTGTTTTCACACCCTGTATATTAAACGATCGTAACCAAAATCAATAGGCTTCGAGGGTTTGTGGACTTCTAACTTTATGCCAAATTTCTAGTCGCTATCTTCAAAATTGCGACCCTAAATGCCAAAAAACGGTAACTTGTCCTGTTTTCGCACCCTGTATATCAATTAGAACAAAAGAGCAAAGGAACAAAAATACGTGTCTTACCGAATACTTGCATTTGACATGAAAAAAGGCAAAGTTGGTCCTTGTTTACACGGACAAAAATACCAAAAAACGCTAAAAAACGGTAACTTGTCCTGTTTTCACACCCTGTATATTAACCGATCGTAACCAAAATCAATAGGTTCCGAGGGTTCGTGGACCTCTACCTCTATGCCAAATTTCAAGTCCCTATCTTCAAAATTGCGACCTGTAATCGATTTCATCACATACACACACACACACACACACACATACATGTCCGCGTATTTTTGTGGC
>MU181967.1:138485-159950 GCA_016904865.1 Pissodes strobi
CAAAATCGACGGGTTCGAGCGATTTTAAAAAAAAATTGTGGTTTACGAGATAATGAATTTGTTCCATATTTTAGCCCATCACTGTATTTGTTGTCATCTGACACAATTTGCTATCATTGCTTTTCTGACAAAATATGGACAATTTTTTTATTAAAACTGTTTGTTCTTCGTATAATGTCTCAGTAAACAGTTTATCAGGCTGAAAATTAATCCTGTGAAGGTCCCTTACGATGTTTATTTTCATACATTTGGATTTAAAACACTAATTTTTATGCCAAGATAAACTTTTCCTGCACTTTATTTCGTTAAACATAGAATATATCAGTTTAAAATGTGTACTACATTTGTCTCCTACGCAAGTTAGCCGAATGATGTGCTAACAATAAATTTTTGTTTTATTACCTCTTGACTTGCCATAAGCTTTCCCGATTGTTGGCATATAATTTGAGAAATTTAGATTATCTTTGTTCGCTCTTTTATTTAATCACTATCAGTTTAAGTTCTCATGCAATTATGTAGGAAAAAATAATAGTTCATATAGTTGTCTGTATGTCGAAATTTTCAATACATATTTTATTACTTCTTAATTTGGAATTAATTTTTGATAAAAAGTATAAATATTTTTATATTATTATACAGTATCGGAAACGCTCTGTTTTTTGTATATCTTTGCAAAAATTTAGATAAATATCGATAAAAGTCTCCGAAATATAGTTGTCTATATCTTAAAAAACATTTTTTTAGAATAACCGTTATAAAAATTACCCTCCCAGTATAATTCTTGTGCGATCGGTGGAAATTGATACCCCAATCGGTAATAAATAGTTTAGGACAGGTCGTAGCTTTTTACCTTAAAGTGACCTCGAAACAGATTTTTAGAGGCTTTTGGGCGGGTAAGAACTCTACTATTGTGTCAAAACTGGAAATGGAGAAAAGTTGAAATTCAACCAGCTCACCCTGTATATAATTTCCAAGGTATCTTCTAATATAATTATTGTTGGCGTAGATTCCAAGTAATTGGTAATTGGCTTTTCTAAAAAAAAGGGAAACATTATTTTTTTCTTAAATTAGTTTTTGTTTGGGTTTTTTTTACATTTTCTCTGAAAAGTCCGACCTTCTTCACCTAGAAATTCCTTATCGAACTGTCGTCTCAGTTCGTATCGTATTTGGTAATGTATAAAAATGCTTACGTGTTCGCCGATCACTGACACCAGTTATTACAAAATTACTGAATTATCATTTCAAATTATTTTTAATGTATTATCGTAATAGACGTACAAAACGATTAAGTCATGGTAGACAATCAATAAAAATCTACAATAAACATCATTTTCAGGTTTTTTTTCGATCACTTCTTGACTTAAGTTTTTTTGATTAAAAATAATTTCATAAACTACAACATACCTAATTGTAGTTAAAATTGTCTCGGAGATCGATATTGACTTTAAAATATCTAATGAATCTTTTTTATAATACAGCTTAGAAAATTTCATAAGGTGGCAATGTAATATACGAATGGCACTGAAATTCATAAAATTAGTAGCAAGTGGTAAATGTGAGTATCCTCAGAATGTAGAACAAACAATATTTTAAATACTCTGAGATCTGGATCTTTTGGCGAGACGGTATATTCTGTTCAAGGGTTCCAATGGCTTGTTACTTTTTGGCATCCAGCCAATTCTCAATTAGTCTTCACTTCATGTCATGGTAATAAGCGCATCGGGAATATCCCCCACTTATTATTTTAATCGTTCAAATTAAATTGGAATCAAAGAAATGATATTTTAGTAATCTTCTAAAAAGAAGGCCTCCATGGACAAATATGAAATATTTGGGAATGCGCTCAACACTACGTATTAGCAGAAAACATGACATCCGCATGACATATAGATGAAGTCATGTGCAAATTTCTATACTATTTTCATTCAGAAAACTACACAACTCTCTCGCTACTTCCCCTACCGGATTATTAATGATGCTCTAATGTTTATTGAAGTATAAATTTCCCTTGACACTTCGTCAGCATCACACCCCCAAAATGATATGATGGAAATCCGTCTCCGCAGATGCAATTAGGATTATCCTTTACTTTTATTGTATATAGGTGTGTGGGAATCAAGGATCTCATTCTGCATAGTGTAGAAATTTAATATTTTAATATAGCTTATCTTTTGAAATAATGAGATTTTTGGAGGTTTCTATTTCATGACAGAAAAATACTACCTTAGTTCTTTCGAGTCTTCTACAGGTATTCGACTAAATATTTCATAGAATTTCTTACGTATTTAAATAATCCGCGCAAGGAAAGTTTATTGCCTACATGTATTATACCCTATTTTCTTTCTCTCTAGGCTAGTTTGCCTATTTTTCTGGTTTTCCAAGTCCCTGAATGACTAGGAATCCACACTGGTTTCATGTCAATTACATTATTATCTTCATCATGTGTATTTATTTCCTTTTTAGTAGATAAGGTGCAAGATTAACTTTTACCTGAATTTATATTATATTAAATTTGAAGGTAAACATCTTCGACTCAAACATAATGATAATATAACAACACATTATATAAACAAATTTTTGGTACACACAAATGGAATCTAAGATATCTCCATACTGGTTAATTATACGCTGGATAGTGTGCGGGAAAAATTGTGCGGAAAAGTGCTACTTTGCATATGCAAAACAGTGCGCAAAGTAACTTCTTTACGGTCACTCGTAGAAAAAATGTTTTTCACTTTTTCCGGATGCTTAATTATCACTGACGACTGACATTTACCGATATTTCCATAGAAATCCCGTAATAATTTAAGTAAATTCATATACGAAGGGCGTACAAAACATATTAATAGTACGATTTTCAATCATCGAAAGCGCGAAAACAGTTGAATGTAGGTGTATGTTATATTAAATGAAATATACTCGAAATTTTACGTAGAATCAGAACATGTAACATTATATAGGGTATTTCTTTTAAAATTTAGTCGTTTTTGACGGGTTTACGACGTTCGTTTGTTTTTTCTGATATCAAATTCGAGCGCTTTGAGCGAAATTCTACAACTTTCCTAATTTAAAGGTTTTTCTAATCCTTCAAAAAAAAATCTATTGGGCCAAATATAGTCAACCCTGCACCGGGTGACATCGTATAAAGTACCACCTCCCGTAACTGTTTTATTTCATTTATTTTTTTTAAATTATGACATACAGGGGAAATTTTTTCCTTCCCGAATGTCCATTGTAAATTTCGATAACTTTGCATATATCCGAGGGGCGACAAAAAGCATATTTTTTTAATGGAATGCCCTGTATATTTTTGGGTAAAATTAAAGATCTTTCTTTTGATTTCAAATATACCACACAACTTTACATTTGGCTCACTCAATTTTGCGTTATTGAAGTTTAAAGTTGCATTGAATTTACTTTGTCTCGTTGCCATGCTTACCGCACAGAAATCAACTTTTTGAAGAGCCATGACAACAATAGGAACAAAATGTTTTTGAGTTGACATTGTCATTTATATAATAACTGTCAGTGCAACTTGCTCCATTTCTTTAGATATAATTTTTAAATAAATGGTGTTTTCTGTGGCTGAGAAACTAGATATTGTTTGTTTAATTGCTAAAAATAATTATAATGCGTCCGTGCCTACGCGGCAAGGCATCCCAATGGTCCGATTCCCACAAGACGGACAATCAGAACTATTTTCTCCAAGTTTAGAAAAACGTCAAATTTGCAAAGAAAAAGAAGGGAAAAAATTAAAATACGGCAAATAACGATTTGAATATTCTTCTGCATTATGCGGAAAACCCCAGCAAGCCAGTTCGAACAACTTCTAAGGAAATGCGTGCTCGTTACGGACCACGAAGAACTTCGCGTGAGTATATCCGGAAAGTTTTGAAAAAATATGGATTTAGGCCTTATAAGTTTCACACAGTTCAGAAATTAACACAAACGCATAAGATTCAAAGACTCAATTTCTGCAACCTTATGTTGAATAGATTGAACAACAAAAGAAACTTCTTCGAAAAAATATTATGGACCGATGAGTCAAGCTTTTCTATGGATTGGATGTGGATTACCAAACCGTCAAAATTATCGACACTGGGCTCAAGAAAATCCTCAGTTCGCCAGGGAAATTTGATTTCAAGGTCGAAGGACAGTTAATGTATGGTGCGGACTGCTAAAAAATAGAATAATAGGGCCATATTTTTTCGATGGCACATTGACTGGACCGTTGTATCAGCAATTTCTGGAAACACGCTTGCAAGACATGCTAGATAATTTACCGCTGAGGCAGCATATAAACATAATTTTCCAACATGATGGCGCCCCGCCACATGTGATACGTGGAGTAAGCAATTATTTGAATACTGTCTATAATGAATGGATTGGAAGAAACGGACCATTTGCGTGGCCTTCAAATAGTCCCGATCTAACGCCTATGGACAATTTTTTGTGGGGATATATTAAAAACAAAGTGTATGAGCGTGATCTTGATAGTGTTGAGGATATGAAACATTTTATTACTCAAGAAATAAGGTATTTAAATGAAAGAAATAGTAATTTTATAGAGAATGGAATAGAGCACTTACAAACAGTTTACCAAGAATGCATAGATAATGGGGAATATTCATTCTGATTAATATTCCGTAGTTTAGATTCCTTTTATTGTAATCTCTATTTAGTTATTCAGTAAAATATTGCTTATTTAATTTTTGCATTGCTGTTTCATTATAATTTATTTATAAGCAAACTAGTATCTCGTTTCATGCCACAGAAAAAAACCATTATAATGAGCGAAATTATTAGAAGGAATTGATTTAGTTTCATTAACAGTTATTATATAAATGACAATGTCAACTCAAAAACATTTTGTTCCTATTGTTGTCATGGCTTACTCTTCAAAAAGTTGATTTCTGTGCAGTAAGCATGGCAACGAGACAATGTAAATTCAATGCAACTTTAAACTTAAAAAAAAAACGCAAAAATGAGTGAGCCAAATGTCAAGTTGTGTGGTATATTTGAAATCAGAAGAAAGAGATCTTTAATTTTACCCAAAAATATAGAGAGCATTCCATAAAAAAACAATATACTTTTCGTCGCCCCTCGTATATATGCAAAGTTATCGAAATTTACAATGGATATTCGGGATGGAAAAAATTTCCCCTGTATGTCATAATTAAAAAACAAATAAATAAATAAAATAAAAAAGTTTCGAGGGGTGGTACTTTATACGATGTCACCCGGTACAGTTAGTCTTTACGATAACTAAATTTGATTAAGGTTTAATGTTAACTGCATTTTAGAAAGCAGTTTTAAAGAAGGCTAATGAAATAAGTTTAAGGCATATTATTTACTGACATAATAGTCCTAAGATCTAGTAGATATAATAGTGGGTTTTATTACTTATATTAGGAGAATCTTTAAAACTGCTTAAAAACTACAACGTCACAAACTAGAACGTAATAAAACCAAACCTCCCGCAAGTTCTTCATAAAACTGAATAATTTTAAAGTTAATTGAGACTAAACCATTTTAAAACCACAATAAGAAAAATAAACTTTTAAGATTAATTAATCTTATTAGATGCTTTAGAACCAGCATTAAATGCTAAACAGTTTTTCAGTTCTGGCAAGATATCTACAAGGTGACTTTAAAACCATTATCTTTTTATTTGCCACAATAAACCCGTTTTAAACCTCCAATAAACCTAAAATGTTTTTATTGTGCTACTTGGGTGGTGCCATGCATTTACATTTCTTGCAACAAAACTTAAAGCGTTTATTAGAATAGCCCCCTTAGATATTAGTTCTAAGGGCACATGCTCTAAAAAACTGTTCAAGTTTTGTTGCAAGAATTGCAAATACATGGCACCATTTTAACCTTTAACTAGTTGCGTGGCGCCCTACGGTTCTAACACAAATTTAAAGTTCTGTATTTGTTTTGGTTTTTTTTTTTGACAATTATCTCACCCAATCATTCCCCAAATAGGGTGTTTAGAATAAGTTTCTTTTTTTTCAATTATAAAAGCAATAAACTAATGCGGTGCGTTGAGAGGGTCGGTTTGGCGCCACGCGTTTCTATAGATAGGTATAAATTTTGTCGTCGGATAATGTCTAGATAATAATTTTATGTAATTTTTCTCGCATAAATATTATTTAATGATAATGTGTGAATAACGGCAATAAAGGAGACCCTCGTTCAAAATGGAATGTTGAAAGTTTACTTGTAAAATAAGTGTTTGTCACGTTCGCCACATAAATATAACACAACTCTTCATACAACGGTGAGCCTATGAAAAGAAGAAATTTTTTTGAACAAACTAGGACGCATCTCAGATGATTCACACATTCCACGAAAAATTATAAAATGGCTGCTGGAAGAGGCAGAAAAAGAAGCCCAAATCCGTCCTGTCGTTGATCCAAACCCCAGAGTAGGATTATCTGTATAGTTTGCTGTAAACATATGTGTCAAGATCACCAAAGAAATGTTTGTTCCGACTGCTCCAATTATGAATAAAATATTTTGAGTTTTTGTAGTATAATTTATTATTTATACTTAATTTTTAATGCTTTTTTAATTTAATGTTCAATATTAAAGCTTGTACCAGTTTAGGAAATATATAAACTTTATTTCCCCTTCTTAACAAAGCGACTAAAAAAAAAGACTTGCATCTTTTGCACATTGGCGTCAAATGGAGCCAGGCGACTACTTACCTCAGTGCAAGGACGCGACTATCTGAAGGTTAAACTGTCTTCATGCCAGATACGCATATTAAGGATACTTATTACTCCGTTTTAAGTGAAACTGGTTGCGTCTGTTTAAAACAAATACTAGTGAAATTTGGATTTTGGCTCAATCCTACCTATCCGGCAAGTTTCTTACACTATTAAAGGGATTTTCAGCTATTTCATCTAGAATTTCTCCCTCTAACCAGCGAATATTAACTACGATAAGAAGATTCACTCTCCGCGGCGGCACGTCAATGGTATGTCTCCTTCCCCGCGCGAAAACTAGCATGATACTGGCATGTGACCTTTGGACCCGGCGCACACTGGTCGAACTTCTAGGAAAGCTGGCCATAATATGGTTTACCAGAAATAAGACATAAAAGTTATTTAGTATTACACGTTTAATATATCGTGTTTTTGACAAATAATTGTTGAAATTTTTGCTCATTATCTATATTTATATAATAGGAAGTATCAATTATCACTAACGATAAAAATCATGTATAAAAATCATTTGAATGTTCTTAAATCGTTTTAAAAAATGATTTTGAAAATTAAGGCCTCCTTCGTTGTAAAAAAAAGGGTTTTAAAATTTTAATTCGATGATCCAAATTTTGTTTTAGCAAAGGTTAATTCAGAAGTCTCACGAGCAAAATGAATGTTAACCGGACGATAGAAACGAGTTGATGAGGGCCTGCTATTTTGCCATGCATGTATTTCAGAGTTATCGCTATTTTTGAAAATTAATCTAATATGGACGAAACTAGTAAAAAATATAGAAGCATCAGTGCAGCTATTGTTCAAAAACACTTGCTTATATTCTGACTATCCCAAGGTAATATCAAAGCCATATTTACAAATTAAAACTAAATTATAAATTTTTATCTGCTGATTCAGCCAAAGTATTTATTACCTCTTTTTATAATAACATCAGTCTCATAATGATTCTACCGACATTTCAGCTTCAGTTTCACTTACGACAATAATCAATTATTCGATTCACTTTTAAGAAATTACCGATTAATCGACTTATCGACTAATATTTCAGAAAATATCGATAATCGATTATTTCGATTAATCGATTATTCAGTTATTTGTTAAAATATTAAGCGTTTAATCGATTATTCAATTTCTTGCCCACCCGTACCGATGACTTTACAAAAGATATAGCTTTTAAAATTCCAATTTAATAATGCGTTGCGTTAAGGGTAATTTAAATGACATTTGAAAATACTTTCAGTACAACATATGAAGCAAAAAAAAACGGGGAAACGTAAATGCTCAAACAAGACAGTAGCAGGGAAAACTGCACACGTTACAAATTTAGCCAACAAGGGATCCTCATTTCATCGCGCCATTTTCTGATAATCTGGCTTCAGTTGTTGCAGAATTTGGTATAACACCAACACATATCCTCAACGGAGTGTTGGCACGTTAGCAGTATAGTACATCAGTCTTTGTCTTTTTATTATGTATTTGGGCAAAACTGTATGATAAGAAGGATCACTCTTCGCGGCGGCATGTCAAGGGTGTGTTTCCTTCCCCGCGCGAAAACTAGCAGAATATCGGCAGGCCATGATACAAATAAAACGATCATGTGGGCAGGCGACCTTTGACGCGGCGGCCATAGACAAGCTCATCCTTATGTCAGATTAATTTTCACGCCTAAAATCTATAGTCGAGTCAATATTCGATATAAGATAATATCGCTATTTTTTAGTTGTGTTGTATTACAAAATAGGAATGAAATATACAGTAAAAATATTGTGCGAAACCTTTAACCAATTTTAAAATCACCCAAAACGCCAAAATTTAATTAAATATTAAAAGATGGGGCAAATTCGAGCAACATTTTCTTCTTGATGTCTTTTGTCCGAATATTAGTATTCGGAAATATGGTGAAATCATTAACACAAAATCAAAATCTTTTAAATATTAGTTACTACATACCTTGAGTATTGTTATCAATAATAACTAATTAAAAACGTTAACAGATTTTTGAAACAGCCAGTTGTATACAAACTTTATCAAAATATTTATTTGGTGATAATAATAAAAAAAACCATAGATAACGTAAGTTTGACAGGGCGCGGCGCTGCAAACAATTCAGAAGATATCAATTGTGTTCTTCCAAAGCCAAATAGAGTATTAGAGTGCTATAAATAATTTCGTCATAAATTTGATTGAATATACCGCAAACGAAAATATCGTTTATGGCCTGCTTTTATTTAAATTCAACCTGTGTGCGGTGGAGTTTGCCGATCGTTACCTGGCAACGAAGAAAATCAACGACGATTCCTTTGTAGCGCTCTCTGGCCATTGAGTGGGGCTTCTTGTCGTAGTTAATATTCGCTGCTCTAACGGAGGATTATTGCTCTTTTTGAAGGTTCTTCTTCATCACAATGCGGCAGAAAACTCCCTAAAATGAATTAGCAAAAGCTTAGCTCCTTTTAACATTTCTTTTTTTTTATTTAACTTGACTTATTACCTATCTCGGTTAAGCTGCGATCAACCCTTTCAAAAGTTCTTCGGTGCGGTAAACATCGATTTGGAAATGAATCAGAATAAATTCTTCTTGCCACCACACAATTACCTAGTGCTTGTCCATAAATAAGATGCATCTCAGCATATTCACTATAGGAATAATGTTCTATTACTTAAGTCTTGTATACTCAATAAATAGAAAAATTTTGATGTTGTCAATAACACATTTTTAAGGAAATAAAAACGACTGGGATTTTGTTCTAATATTAGAATTTATTCTAATTTATTATTTCAATAACGTGTTATACAAAATCTAAATTTTTTCGAAAACGGCTAATTTTATCAAAGCAAACGTAAAGTAACTTATAACAAAGTATTAAAAAAATAATTTTCAGTTGGGTAAAATGTCAAAATGTTGGCTCAATGAATGCGGTGGCAAGTTCAGTCCTGACTCCCTGACGATTTAAAACACATACTGTAGTGTGGATCTATGAGTTCAAAAGTTAAAGCCAGAAAGGTAAATCACTGAGTACACCTTTGAGGGTCTGTATCCCGTTAAGGAGCTTCTATAATAAATAAGAGTTATTTTGACCTTCCTTATACTCTTCCAAGAGTATGCCATATACTTACAAGATGCTCTGTAGTTTGCATTGTAAACCTGAAATGATTCGTATCGTAGCGTGATATTTTCGGCTCAAGACATCTTCCTTGTTGGAACGTTACGTTAAGAAAATATCGCTCAATCAGTGCTCCAAGATGTATCTGCATCAGAAAAACTACTACTGTTTTCTTCTAGAATGTAGTTTTCTTCAATTGAAAAACTATACACGAATTCTTATGTTAAATGTGGGATATACCTAATACATTTTAGTTCTCGCTAAATACATATGTGTTGGTATATCGAAATGAAAAATATATTTTTGTGATGCTTTTATTATATCGAAAGATAAGGATAAAGTGATAACTGCTTCACACACCATAAACTAAAATCTCAACTCTGTTATGAAACAAAAGAGATATACACTATTTTCTTGAGCATGGTAAGCAGTCGGGCATTTTGCAGCTAATCAGCAAAATTCTGTCTTCTATTCCACAGTTTCAAGTTCAGGAATAACCTGGATACGATAAGAGTTCTTAGTTTGTGGCCTAGGTCTGCTATATTTCATCGTCTGATCATATGATCTTTTACCGACAAATTTTATAATTTTGCACGAAAAGGAAATCAACTAATATTAGAATTTTGGGGTTGGGACAACAACTATACTTGGCACATTTCTCATTGAATCTACTCCGCCATATCTAAGGATATACCCAAGAAATTATCTAGATTTTCCTTCCATCCACCACTTTAGTTTTGCTCTAATGCATCGAAGAAACTAGAACAACTGACCTTCCCTACTTCGACAGATAGGAAACAAGAGTGAAATCTTTCGCAAAGCCGGACAGAGCCTCCCTAACCAGCCTTCGTCCTTGAGGGAGAAACTCAGATGTTAGTTCCCTTTTATTTTGTTTTCATGTACCCACATATATTATCTTATTATTAAGTAAGTCTTTCGCCTGCTATATTGACGATAACCAGTTAGCAGTTCGCCTGTTTGCAACATACAAGGGTATTACAAAGCGAATAACGGCTTGTTTCATTATCATTCAATCCAAAACTATCAGTTTTTTCTTACTTACAATTATACATTGTAAAGATAACTTGCGCCGGCATCAATAAGGCACATTATTTTTGAATAACATTTGCAAGGCTTATTTGCATGGCATTGGCAATTTCTGCAATACACATAATATCTAAACACGCACTGGGTATGCATTTTGGGCGTTCCTAACAAACATCTCAAAAACTGTGGTATAGCTGCTCCCCGATTTCTTTCCTCCCTTCTTCGGAGTTATCAAATCGATGTGACGCTAATGTTGTTAAAAAACGCTTCAATGATATTACAGCTCTACACTCATCGCTTCCCTTTGTCGCAATAAGCTGCGCAAATCCCTATTATTCGCTCTTAGCTTTACCTGATCTATATCTGCTAATTCAGGTTTATATCAGGTTTATATATTATCCTTTTATGTTTATAAGATCAATCGACTTACCTGTAAGGAAGGTTGATCGTAATTATATGAGCAGTCTCGTCGAAATATTACGAAAATACCATGTAGTTGTAGCTTGCTGCACGAATACGGTACGACGTAAAAAGTGCTGAAAAAGAAAACACTAACCCTAATGTGTGGCGTTTTACGCCGCTCGCAGCTCAATCCTCAGTAGTTGAAAGTATACTTAATAAGATTGGCCCCTCATATGTAAGGTGGGATTTTAAATCTGAATATAAAAGAAGGGAGAGAATTTTGTAATATTTCGACGAGACTGCTCATATAATTTACGAACAACCTTCCTTACAGGTAAGTCTATTGATCTTATAATTATATTTCGCAGTCTCGTCTCATATTACAAAAATACCATGTAGATGGTTAAAGTATTATGGCCAATCTTCCAGAAAACTTTTAATAAAAAAACCAAATTTAGTATAAATCCTCCAAAAATGCTTTATTTATTCATTTAAATCCGTAAAAAAAAATAATTTAAGAATTTCTTTTTTTTTTATAATATGGAAATAAACAAACATATAAAAATAACGGCAAACATATGGTTAATTACGGGTTCTTATATTAGCATTATGAAAAACTAATCTATAGTAATACCAGCCCCCTTAAAAACCGCTTTTGCGAAAACATCCTGTGAAGGAGTAATAGGTCTATTGTAAAATGAACAGAAAACAGTGGATTTTTCAGACCAACCAGCAGCTTTTCTAATGACTTCTATATTGGCTCCAGCTAAATTTGCTGTTGAAACAGCCGAATGTTTAATGCTATAGCCAGTATATAGATTAGTGTTAATTCCGCATCGGGTTAACACCAGTTTTATCCAACGACTTATTGTCTGTGGGTGGCAGAATGAAAAGGTTTTTTGATTGTTAAAATCAGATAATCTAAACCACTTGGTCGAATATCCTTTGTTTTCTGAATATATGCTTCTACTGTAGAAGCTAAACGCAGTCTTGGGTTATTTTTTAAAAATGGCAAATATAATGTAGGCTGTGGCATATATTTAACCGATGTCTTAATCTTGTCATCTATAAATATTTGAATACTTTCTTCATTTTTAATAATATTACTAATTTTTATTTTACTTAAAGTCTGCATTCCATGTGCGGTAATCAATGCCATTAAAGTTACCATTTTTAGGGTAAGATTTTCCAGGGATAGCTATTCTAGTGGATACAAGGTCTCCAAATATACAAGTACTGAGTGGGGGTCCCAAGTACTTGAATATCTAGATCTTGGCGGCTTAATATTACGCAAACCTTTTAAAAATCTGTTAATCATGTTTTCATCGTCTTGACTTATTGACAAGACTAACGCTAATGCAGATCTATGAGTGTTAATTAAGGAATAAGAACAGCCTGTCTGAAAATTATCATTTAAAAAGGATATAACATTTGATAACAAATAATTATAAGGACAGATATTTCTAGATGTACAAAATTTCCACCACTTTCTATAAACACTATCATATTCTTTCAATGTCTGGTCGCTAATCGAAGAAATTATTCCATCTAAACCAGATTCTGGAAATGACCTCCTAGTGTACGCTTGCCTGATATATGCCCGGCCACCAGGATAAGCTTCTTCCATAACGAATGTGGCTACCTGGAAGGAGAAGTTAACAACTCTTTATCAGGGCCCATATAAAAAGGTTCTTTAATTTACATTTGGCAAAATATTGGACACCAGGGTTGACCATGCCACTGGCACCACCAAAATTCCTTCCGCTTGATCATTTATAACTTTCTTTAGTACCTTAGCTACCATAGAAAAAGGCGGAAAGGCATAAAAGGAGAGGTCTTTCCATGGTATCGTAAATGCATCCACACATAAAGATTTCGAATCTGGTTTCCATGAAATAATTTTTTTACATTTCGAGTTAATACTGCTGGCAAAAAAGTCTATATCAGGAGTAAAAAACGTTTTGCAAATTTGAGCATAAAACGTAGAACATAACTCAAACTCTATACATATATTATAACCTAGCCTAGATTCTTGATCTGCAATAAGATTTATGTATAATGCAAAGATATATAATCTATAATTTTCACAATAGTTCCAAATATCTCCTGGAATAATGTTAAGATTTTCATACTTTACTCCCCCCATGCGATTTATATAACTTACAGCTGTTGTATTGTCTATTCTTAAAAGCAAATTTAGATTTCTTTTATTTTTTGTAAAATGTTTTAAACAATTAATTAAAGGCTGCCAGCAATTCCAGATAATTAATATGATTCTCTGTTTCTTTACTACTCCAAAGGCGATTAATCTTTTCCCTCTTACACACTCCACCCCACCCAACTCTAGAGGCATCTGAGAAAATTTGCAACTGATATTCTATCTCGTTTAGGGGAAATTTACTATCCTTTAAACTAGCTAACCACCATTTAAATTCCAAAATTACATCATCCTTAATTTTCATCTTTTTATTATAACTACCTTTCGAACCTAACAACGCCAAAAATTTTGACCTTTCAAGATTCTTTGTATGAGCCCAACTATATTTTACAGCAGGGCATGCTGCGACCAACATACCCAAAATTTCTGCAAAAACCCTAATAGTACACTATTTTTTCCCGATAAGATCTCGACAGAAGGTTAAAATCGCTTTAACTTTAACTTGAGGTAGGGACATTTTCATTTTTATTGTATCAAAAACAAACCCTAAATACTGGCAACTGGTAGATGGAATCAGTACACTCTTGTCAAAATTTATTATAAATCTTAAAAACCCAAAAGTCTCTAAAACTATTGACACATGCTTTCGGCATGTTTCCTTATTACTAGAGATCACCAAAACATCGTCTAAATCAATCACCACTATAATGCCTTTTTTCCGAAAATAAGTAACAACCGGTTTCAACAATTTTGTAAAAATAAATGGAGCTGTACTTAAGCCCATTGGCAAACAATTAAATTCGAAAAGCATAATATTATGTTGAAACCTTAAATATTTTTTAGAACTATTATACATCTTAATTAAAAAATAAGCGTCCATCGATTTTTGACATGTAAAATCCCTGGCATAGCAAATTCTTTAGGCTTCTATAGTCCTCCAGTTGAATGAAAATGGGGAGGAGTTAAAAATGTATTTAAACCTTTTAAATTTAAAATAAATCGACACTGGTTCTTCGTTTTCTTAATCAGAAAAAAAATTAGATAGAAATTCACCATCACAATGTGTACAAGGAGATATAGCTCCAATTTGTAACAATTCCTGAACTTTTTTATTTACTTGAATCCTGCTATTATTCGAAAGGGATCTCTTTGGAATAGTAGACTGCCTAGGAATAGTATTAAATCTTATTTTATAACCTTTTATCCAATCTAAGAGAATTGGATTATCATTGAACATGATATACCAATTATTAATAAAATTTGAAAGTCTACCAGCATATTGTACCTCTACTTCCTTTGAGGACTCCGGTACTGCCTCTTGATCTGCTTGGGTCTGTCTTCCTCCTCCCTTCTCTTCTTCCTTTTCCTCAAAACCTGGCGCCTTCAGTTTAAAGAAGCATTTATATTAGCATTTTCTGATGGACCTCTAAACTTTGTAACCGGCCGCGGGCGAGGCATAGTTCGCTTAACCCAAGGACAGCTTTGTGCATTTCCTTTGACGCTTTTACAGTTTGCGAAAAATTTTCCCCAAATAGCCAGTTATCAACTGAACTTGTTTCGCTAACTTTCTTTGCTGCCGCATCCAAAAAATTTGACAACAAAAAACGCCTATGTACGGATATTGTATGATTTATGTCCGCTAATAATTTAGATGTTTCAATAATGTCCTGCAATATTTCACTACTGTCATCCCCCTGTTCTATAAGTTTTTCAATTGGATTTACCAAGGCACTTACACCTGCATCAATCTGGCTTTGCATGTGACTAAAGAAATTATCTTGCCTCACTGCAGAATCTGGAAGCATCACAGATACCTCCTCATTAACTCTAGGTCCTTGTAATAATAAACAATTCGCTGTTACAGCATATTTATTAATAAGTTCCTTCCTACTGTCCTTATTTAATCCACTCTTTAAAATTGATAGCCAATATGCTGCTGTCTCCTCATTTACCGGTGGCCCAGTTTTTATGGTTGTTACCGAATCATCTCCCAAGATTTGTTTTATTTTTGATATACTTGCCACCATCTCTGGATTACTTTTCTCTCGAATTTCTGGCTGCCTCTCATCTGAGTCCGCATTACAAGAACTGATATGCGAAGAAGACTCCGTATCTGAGGATGAGCCTGTAAGAAATATTTACCTTCTATAACCTGAAGAAAATATTGTAAGTCTTTGAGGTTGTATCAATCGAAAACGCATCAAAATAAGAATATGTAAAATACATTTCAATTCTACCTATACAAAAGAGAAAAATTTCTGCTTATTGTCTTAAGTAAAATACATTTTACACATAATGAGTGATATTTCTACACAATTTAAGTGCAGACATTTTTGGCACACAATACATGACAAGAATTTGGCAACATTTTTGACACAAAAGAAGTGACTGACACCTTTAGGCACAATATAAATGCCAGTATTCTTCGCTCACAATAAGTGGCCAGACTTTTTGCACACAAGAAGTGGCAACATTTTCAGGCACACAGTAAGTGGCCTACAATATTTATACCCACTAAGAGTAGATATTTTTCGCACATAATAAGTAGTGGCAAAACTTCGGCATACAATAAGTTGGCACATAATAAGTGGCAACATTCTTTGGCACACAATAAGTGGCAACATTCTTTGGCACACAATATGTGATCGCGCCCTTTTTGCACCATTGCACACAATGAGTGGCAACCACCTTATCTTTCCACCAATAGTGTGAAAATTTAAGGTAAAATGCAAGCAGGACTGTATAAAAATCAAGTCCCAGAAATAAATAAATAGTCATAAATACCTCTAATCTTATGACCGCGAAATTAACGATACTAGATTATAAACACCGGGCCGATCGAGCGATAAAAGAACTGCTTATATTGTCTTTTTCGTCGGCCTAGCGAAGAACAGACGGTTCTTCTTGCATATTTAGCTTTCACTAAAAATTTAGAATTAATAATTGTGCAATTGAGACTTGCTACTTGCTGAACTAATGAATGTTTAGCAATGATAAGAGGATAACCTAACATCCTATAGTATAATCCTTACACTGAATAAACATAAAATTAAAACTTACTTGAACTACGTATTAGCTCTTTGCGTAAAATCTTCAAAAGCTTGTCCACTTTTTTTTCTCTTTTTGCGGTGCGACGTTTCTTATCCTTCTTATGTTTTCCCATATTGAAAAAACAAAAGATATCAGCAAAACACCCACAAAAATACAAATAAAGCGCTCGATAATATGTTTAACTCCGAAATTTTCCGCACCGTACCGTACGACAAACACACTGAGGATTGAGATGCGAGCGGCGTAAAATGCCACACATTAGGCTTAGTGTTTTCTTTTTCAGCACTTTTAACGTCGTACCGTATTCGTGCAGCAAGCTACAACTACATTGTATTTTTGTAATATGAGACGAGACTGCGAAATATAATTTTCTCTCATGGCTGCTAGTTTCTATATGGGTCTAGGAACTTATTAAATTGTACATATCTTGATAGATCGGTGTATCGAAATAAGATAACAGATTACTTTAATCATCAAGTTCAAATCCTACTATTGGAATTCGGAAGATATTATGTAGCGATGTTAGTGCATTCTCCGTAGGTTTCATCTTACTCCATTTAAAGCGACTGGTTTAATTGAGACTCTCATATGATCCAATACCTTCTCTACTGGCGAGAATATCTTCTGAAGAATCCTCCTCCTGGACACTCTCAGTGTCGTAGTGGCTACAATATATACAACTCTCCTGATGATATTCAACCATCACTGCTTGTTTCATTAAATCAATGCCCCCAGTGGTTTCTGGTTGGTAGCAAAGAGAGTAAGTAATAACTTTACAAAAACGTCTCTCTCACCTTTGACAGATGATCGCGGCGTCACGGCGACTACAGCTAAGGAAAAATCAAACATCACCGAAATGTTTTCATCGCACTTTGCCTTAAACGTCCCCCAAGACATGGTTCTCCCCATTATAACCAACGTCAACACTACCATGATAGTTAACTTTCATTACCGTGATATTTGTAAATTCCAGTCTTTTTCTCTGTCTTACCGAAAAGGGATTTAGACATCTTCTCGAAAAGTCGCTCGAGTGCAACCTGTTCCAAAAAAAGGCAAGGAAACCACGCCCTCAAACTATCGCCCAATTGCCTTGCTTCCAATAATCTCCAAACTCAGGGAACGTGTAGTCAATCAGCAAGTACTCCAGGACCTCGGGACCAACAGAATAATTAGCGATAACCAAAGAGAGATCGACAGAAGATATATAGGCCTATGTCACTCATGTATGAAGTAGGGCAATTGAGAACTACGGAGAATCTCGAATGATTGCGTTGGATATATCGAAGAGATTAGACAGAGTTTGGCATGATGGACTGTTGACAGCTTCCTTAAAAACCAATCTCCGCATGTAGGAGTTGATGGACATATCTCAGACACATTCACCAGTAGTACAGGCAAGCCCCAAGGCGCAATACTTTCACCAGCTCTGTTCCTCATCTATACTAGTAACCTGCTGACCGAAACCAATAATCCTGTTTACAGTTTTGCAGATGACAGTAACCTTGTCTCCGAATTTAGGTCAGAAAACCCTTCAACAGCGACTGAGACTTATCACCGCAGACAGGAGCAGATTCCAAAAATTAATCAAGGTCTGGAAGGAGCTCGAACTTGGTGCGACAGAATTTTGGTCCAGTTCAATGCAGCAAGAACTCAAGCAGCCATGTTTGCCAAGAAAACCCATACGGCGAGCTCTAACTTCATTATGGCATGATCGACCATTCCATCATCCTCGCCAATTGGACTACTGGGTGTCTCGATCAACAGCAATATGTCCTGATATGATCACGTTGCTGACATCGCAAAATCAGCCTCGCAGAAGCTTGGTGCTCTATTTCGCGACAAAAACTGTATAGACCACAGCAGATGCTCTTGCTCTACAAGACCGTGCTTACACATCGGGGGTGCCGCACCTAAGCACTCCCTAAAGCTGTACGTGTCGTTAGCGACTCAGAGTTGACCTGGGCTCTGGATCGTCTGGAAACATGTGGCAGAGATCTCCCTGTTTTACAGATATTTTCACGGCAGATGTTCCCAGGAATAGCCCCGCCTCATCCCACTCCCTGCAACGCCTTTCAGACAGTCACCACCGATAGCAAGGGCGTATTCATTCGTCGTACAACTGGAAGAACCTAGAACATGGCTTTACAAGTATTCCTTCGTCTGGCGTACTGCATCACTGTGAAACTCACTCCCAGGACATCCGTTTCCCACTAATTACAACCAACAGCTATTCAAAGAGCTCACTGCGAATACTACTTTAAAAAATATAAAATTCTTACGCTTCCTGCGTTGTTTATTTTAGAAACAACTTGTTTAATACGCAAATATCGAACCATATTTCCCGAAAGGCCATAACATAAGTACTCAACAAGAAATTCGAGTCAGGACATCTACCTCACTTTTCCCTCCTCTGAATTAACAAGAAATTTTATTATTTATAATTCCAAGAAGTTATACAATACACTCCCGCTACATCTTAAATCCATCCCTACATTTGCTAAATTTCGTGAAAAAAACGAAAGCTTACCTACTAGAAGGACCTTATTATTTTATTAATGAGTTTTGCGTGAATTAGATTTTATTTTTTCCTCCATTAATTTTCTTGGGCTTCATGTGCGGCGGTGAAATTTTTTTATATTATATATATTTTTTATAATAGGTATAGGATTATCTTTTTGACGAATTAGTGATTTTTCGGATATACAGGAATTACACAAAATTAAATACCAAGCTATCAATTTTAGTCATGTTTTGTTTACTTTTACTCGGTATTTTCAACTCTGCAGCATATGCACATTGCTGAGTCAAGTTCACCGACATGACCTTCCTTATTTTTTCAAACAGCACGCTTCGTTATAATGTATGTTTAATATTTTGATAACACTGGGTTTCTTTACCCTATGTTTTGTGTCCTTCCTGTGGATCTAGTTCAACTGCTTATGATGTTCTGTAATATAGTTTTTTTGTTAAATCGTGACCAATTTCAATTTGAAAATTGCTTGTTCTATTTTTATCGTATATATTATTGTATATATTAAGTTTTGTTTTGTTTTGTATTTGCCCTACTATGCTTAGTTTATTTATTTTAGTTCGCTTTGTCCATAAAATGTATTTAAATTTTTCTGTGGCAATAAAGCATACTTGACTTTGACTTTGACTTTGAACAGTCTCCTAGGATAACGCTCGTGTTAAGGACATCTTAAATGCTCTATTGAAATGACATGGAATTTGCCACTTGCAAAAATAATGCAAATATATTATCATATTTATGCTGAAGCTATAGAAGTGTGCGAATTATGACAGTACTATTTCACTAAATACTATTCTAATCGGCAACATCTGCATAAATAGCAGATATATAATTTTCTCTTACGAAACATGCACAAAATCTGAAATAAATCAATAATAATTTAATTTACATAAACCTGAAAAATGTCTAAACCTATCATCATATTTCCTTAAAATGTAGTTAACCATTAGAAATGTCTCTTCGATAATATCCCACTGGAATTTTAATATTCCTCGCAGTGAAACTCTGTTGTATTCAAAAACAAATTAGGAAAAAGAAAGTACAATTCTGCATAAAAACATTCCGTATTCAGCACGCAAGTGCCCGAGACAGCTTTGCACTTTTATACCTGCTTTAATTAATTTTATTTTGTCTGCAGTTATCCGTTATGCTTTAATCTAGTCTTCTTCGCTTTTATAAATCAACCAATCACGCCATTTGTGAATTTTTTTTGCAAAGGTAAAGGAAGGTAGTTCTCGGAAAATATTGTAAATATTAATATTACTTCAAGAAATTATATTGACAAAAATAAGTGATAAATACAAGTAATTAATTTTCAATACATTCAACGAATAATATAGGAAATAAGATGATATCTACTTTTAGATTTCAATAACAGACGATATTAGCAAAAACATGGGCTAATATGAAAGATAATCAGATAAAACATAATAAATCATATTTAATTCTTAATTTTGCAAAAAAAATACTTTTTTTGTGCAGACAACTTTACCTCTGTATACAGAGTACCTATATACTTTAAAATTTATTCTAGCTAAAGGCCATATTAATGACATTAAGCAAAAGTAAAGGCAATGAAAAAGTAGTAGGTTGATGTTAAATTATAAGATGTTAACGGGAGCATCTCCGTGTCCAGAAACAGAAGCAAATATTGTTAACTAATGGAAGTCATATATAAATTAATCGAAGAACAGAGTTTCAACCCATAAATTTTAATAATAACTATCATTTTTAGCTCTCAGTATTAATGACATGGAAAATGATTTTCCTCACATTATTGAAATTAATTTTGTTTCCAATAAAGGTTACTGTGGAACTCACTTCCAGGACATCTATTTTCCACTAATTACAACCTACAACTATTCAAGACCCCTGTCAATCAACATCTTCGCACACACACCGCTCGTCGAGCGCCATAGGATCTCCCATTAGTGTGTGTGCCACTGCCATGAAAAAAAAATTGTCTCAAAACTCTACTCCTCAATCTATTTGTATATTGTTTCAACCTATTTAAGGCTCTTTCACTAAGCTCCAGGCTTAAAACTTTAAAACACTTCTCTCTCCACATATATAAACTGTGACCAACGTTGAATGCCACATATGTAATTTTATTTGCTAATTGCTCATTAGGCGGTCCATTAGCAAGGTTTACTCAGCGGATTAATTTTTTTTGCAGGCGTGTGCGTGTGGCAGTTAAAGTAGGACGCCACTAATTTTTTTACAAGAAATTTATCAATAATTATTGAACCCTGGAAATAGAATTTAGAAAAATACCCTATAAAAAACGTTGAGAAAATTTGTATACACAGATTAGTTAATATCTTGACTACAATTTATCAAAATAAACATCAGGATTACAAATAACTTGTTTATTAAAAAAATAAACTTACACCACTCGTTTAGGACAACAAATTTAACTCAAATCAATTTGAGGTCCTAAATACTATT
>MU181967.1:164950-178872 GCA_016904865.1 Pissodes strobi
ATATAAATAATATATTCATGTGATAGATTCATTAGCCCTCAGGAAGTGAATAAATTGCATACAATATCTCCAATCGCAATCGCTTAATTCACTAGTCTGTGTTTTAATCTACCTACAATTCGAAATTTATGAATATTTACATTTCCATTTAGCAGCGATACAAGCCAGACTGTAATATACGTTCGTTCCTTCGTTCGTTCGTTGAGTCTGCAGATATTGCTTCTGATTTCTAGGATTTATTGAAACTCTTTTTACCTTTGTTAGATGTTTTCATTTTGCCAGAGTATGCTTTTTCATTTTGCATCGATTTTGATTCGCAAACATGGAAACAAGAGATGTCTGGTACTTTTTATGGACAATTTTCAATTCCCTTCTTTGTCATTTACGTGGATAGGATCTAATACTTTTTTTAACCTTGATTATACTAACCCAACAAAAAGGTAGACAGAAATAAATGTAGAATAGAAGTGATAATTTTTGTCATTGCGTTTAATTTATTAGCAGATCGAGTATATCTGAAATATTACTATGGGCTAATGTTTTCGAAATTAGTTCATTTTGAGTTCTGGTGCGTATCTTGCTATTGATTCAACATTAAAATTTTTAATAACTTTTCATATTGACACACATGTATGATGAATTTTCCTTAGCAGTCTAAATTTCAATAGTGTTAATAAAACCTGTTAAAGGATGACCCTGTTAAAGACAAGACTGTTAAGTGAAGGGGCGAGACGACAATTTAAAGTCTGAATTGTTGGGACATTTGGAGCATTAGGACGAAATAGAGCTGTAAATTGTTTAACTTGGGTGTCATGTCACGTAGTCGTTTGTTACTGGACAAATTGCGAAACGCGAAGACATAAATTGATGATTCTGTATAGTGTCCTGTGAAAGCTGGAATCTGGAGAAAGAAAATTAGTTTAATGGGGCGATTCTTGCAAGCGTTTGTATTTTTTTAGAAATATTGATAGATTGATGGCTCATTTGCTTCTTACCAACTCGGCACACAAGCAGAGTACTCGGTTTCAATCAAGTAATATTTTACATTTATTCAGGCATATATTATCTGCAATAAGGGCAGAATTATAGTTTTTTTGAGATGTGCACATTAGACCTAGAAATTATCAAAAAAAATATGTTCCATTGTTTTAAATTACGTAGCATCCCATTCCAAACTGAAAATTTGCTAGCAGTATTTGTTCACTTAAAAAGTATCAATTAGGAAAAATCTTTAATTATTTAATATATAGGGTGTTCATCTTAAAATTTGCCACCCACATTATCTGCGGATCAGATTAACATCCATTTTAATGACAAAATAAAAAAAAATAGCGAGTCTGCTAGTACTCGAGACACTGATGTGTAAACATATTCTATATTGACATCATCGACTTGAAAATCTAATGCCACCTTAGGCCGCGTGGCGCCTGAATATAGGCAACCACTTATTTGGAATTGGTTGCCCATATTCTGGCGTTAGAAAGAACACGTTTTACATTAACGGTTACAGACAGCCTGCAAAACACATTCCCGTCACAGATACCTCCTGACGTGCGTTGTTTAATGTTTACATTTGTAACGTTTGCATTAGAATGTCTAATAATACAGTTAACGCAGAACCCTCCGCTCGCTTCGCTCGCTACTGGTGCGCAACGAACTAAAACTAACTAAAGCTAACCCAAGGCATGCCCAAAATGAAGAAAAAAAACTTTTTACAAATATAACCTCAAGAAAATAAAACTAGGATTAAAACTATCCGTAAAAATCAACGCGAGCGAAGTCGCTGGTAAAAGCTAAAAGTGTTCTATGTCCTTTACTATACTCTTGAAAATATCTGTAGAAAATTTCATGATGATCGGTTAAGTAGTTTACACGTGGAAAATATGATTAAAAACAACCGTAAAAATTAACGCGAGTGAACCCGCGGGTAAAAGCTAAAAGTAATTTATGTTCCTTACTATACTCTTGAAAATATCTGTAGAAAATTTCATGATAAATAGCTTACGCGTGGAAAATAGGATTAAAACTACCTGTAAAAATGAACGGGAGCGAGTAGTATGCGTGAAAGCGTAAGAAACAAACAAACAAACACATTCGCATTTATAATATTAGTTAGGATTCTTTAATAATACTTACTGGCAGCTTCAATCGTAGTGGATTAATTCACCGCACAAATTCGACACGAAAAACTAATGCCACCAGGAATGAAATTAGGATGAACACAGTTTATTCACTACCAGCTAGCCATCTGGGGGCGGCATCCTTTTATTTGGGAAAGTTAATAACCAAATTTTGCAAATTTTAGAAGAGGGCCATTACTCAATATTGTTTTAAACGTCTGGGCATCTGAATAATACTTTGGCAGTTCGTTTAATTTAAAATATGCTTTTTTATAGTCTAAAATCCGTTTGAAAACGATTTTAAATGGCAAAATTGTATAAAAATACGAAATTTCAAAATCCCTTAAAGGTTAAGGGACAATAAGGGTCATTCTACACGAGTAGTAATAACACGTCAATCTGACGTGATCTACCGCCTCTTTCAACCAAGCCTAATATTTAATTATTAAAACATCAAATGCGAGCGTTTAAATGATCGACTTTGCTAATAAAGACAGATTTCTTCAAGTACCCACGTATCTGTTGGAACCACAAATTCCATCCTTATAAAATTTAAATTCTACAGGTATTAAATGAAGATGATCCAGATCGTAGACGGCAATTTTGTGAAGAAATATCCCAGTTTATAGACAAAACCCTAAATCTGCTTCGAAATATCTTTTTTACAGACGAATGTACACGATAGAGTAAAGTGAGTTTTTGCTTAAGTGATACTATTTGGTAGCAAAATGCGCATATTTTAAAAATATTGGAAATCATCACAAAAGAAGGGCAGCAAAAAGTAAGATTTTTTTGAATGAAGCACCCTGTATTTGATTTTATTTTCGAGTTCTATGTACTAATACAAACGTTTTTTGTGGTATAAAACATGAGCTGAAATTTGATAGTTTTTGAAATATTCGGATTTAACGATGAAAATTAGCATTTTCATGGTGTTGATAAATGGGCAGTTACTCCGTCACTTCAGAATTGCAAACTCCCATATTGGCAGGAGGAAGGACTAGTACTATAATAATGTTTAACCTGCGCAATATTCGTAATTGGTTCCACAGGATGTTTATTATAAGCGGCCAAATTCGCAAATCTTTAAATAAAGGAATCTAATTTTTTTTTTAAATGGTACACCCCATATATTTTTATTTTATTTTATTCAGGATTAAATAACCTCTCATTTTTGCTAAATATGTCCTATACCTATCTTTAATAGCTATCGACTAATTTCGATTTTTTCAAATTGTTACGTTATATTCGGTACCACAACATTGCACGGATCGCGGTAGCCATAAAAAACAATAGCTAATAACCAAAAAAAATCATGTGTCAAAATAAAACGCTTAGAATCCTGAATTTTAAGCTTTTATTCAATATTTATTAAGTTTTTATTTAATATTATATCTTAATAAATGTTCAAATATATGTTCAATAAAAAATGTTCAATATTAATTGAGTTTTTATTCAATATTACGTCTTAATAAATTTTCAAATAGACGGCCTTCTTGTTGAATACACATATTTATCCTTTTTTGTATGTTGTATCTCACTTCCGACAACATAGGAGGTGTCGCTGTTCGACAAACTTCTCGAATTCTGTTCTTTATATCTTCCCTGGTGGTTGGTTTATTGATATATATCCGGTCTTTTATGTATCCCCATAAGAAAAAGTCTAACGGAGCTAAATCGCATGTCCTTGGTGGCCACGAAATAAAGCCTCCACGCCCAATCCATTTTTCTGCGTATTGCCGATTCAAGAAATTCTGGACCTCACGATGGAAATGTGGAGGTGCCATATCACGTTGCAGCCACATATTTTGGCGGTTGTTTAAATTAACATCTTCAAGTAACTGAGGCAATTCTTCACATAAGAAATATAAATAGCTGGGGCCCGATAAAGGCTCATCAAAAAAATAGGGACCGATAATTTGGTTATGAAGGATATCATATCACGCATGTATTGACCAGTGACGTTGATTTATGAACTTCCCGTAGCCAAAAAGGATTTTCAGTGGTATAATTGTGCATATTATGCCGATTTACAGCCCCATTGCTTCTGAACGTCACCTCATAGGAAAACAAAACATTGGACAAAAAATTGTTATTTAACTGCAATTTTGACTAATAATATTACAAAATTGAATTCGTCTTTCAAAATCTTCTTCTCGCAATTCTTGATGAATCTCAATATAATATGGATGGTATTCATACTTGTTTGTTGTTCGATTCACAGTTGATTTGAAGGCATTGCCTAAAGTCGCTAACGTCCTACTAATTACCTCGTGATTTTCTTGAATATTTAATAATATTTCAATTTCTTTTTCTTTATTAGCTGCGTTTTTGTTAACAACTTCACGCTTAGGGTATTTAACACTACCGCTGGAATCAAATCTCTCCATCACATTTCGAAAACCGTTAGAAGTAGGTATCCGATGTTCAGGATACTTCATTCTGTAAATTATTTCGGCCAGCCTCGCCTAACACGTAGATCATATCAATCAATCATTTAGAGGATAATCCATGTCCAATACAAAAATATCGAAATTAAGACGAAAAATGACAATAATTATTATG
Organism: Pissodes strobi; assembly: GCA_016904865.1. Lineage (NCBI taxonomy): Eukaryota > Metazoa > Arthropoda > Insecta > Coleoptera > Curculionidae > Pissodes > Pissodes strobi. The sequence goes on from MU181967.1 coordinate 169,636, forward strand.
CGTTTTATTTTGACACATGGATTTTTTGTTTATCATAGACATTGGTTTCCATTGCTACCGCGATCCATACAATGTTGTGGTACCGAATATAACGTAGCAATTTGAAAAAATCGAAATTTCTCGATAGCTATTAAAGATAGGAATGGGACTAATTTAGCAAAAATGAGAGGTTATTTAATCCTGAATAAAATAAATTACAAATATATGGGGTGTGCTATTTAAAAAGAACTGAGATTCCTTTATTTAAAGATTTGCGAATTTGGACGCTTATAAGAAACACCCTGTGGAGCAAATTACGAATATTTCGCAGGCTAAACATTAATATAGTACTAGTACTTCCTCCTGCAAAATATGGGAGTTTGCAATTCTGAAGTGACGGAGAAACTGCCCATTTATCAACACCATGAAAGTGCTAATTTTCATCGTTAAATCCGAATATTTCCAAAACTATGAAATTTCAGCTCATGTTTTATATGACAAAAAACGTTTGTATTGATACATATAGCTCAAAAAAAATCAAATACAGGGTGTTTCATTTAAAATAAATTTACTTTTTTGCTGCCCTACTTTTGTGACGCACCCTGTATGATTTCAAATATTTTTAAAATATGCGCATTTTGCTACCTTACCCTATAGTGGATACGATTTTGACACACATAGTATCAGTTAAGCAAAAACTTACTTTACTCTATCGTTGGGACACCCTGTACATACATGCTTGCTTAATGGAACTGTTAATAAACACAATTGCCGCTATTGAAGTGATGAGAACCCTCATATTTTCAGAGAGGGTCATACGCAGTGCCCAGAAAAAGCTAATGTTTGGAAGGGATTTCTCGTAATAAGTCCTTTATTTTGAAATGGGAATCTGACGGGAGAGATGTATTTCAACATGTTGGAAAAAGCAATTGATCAACCTATAAGAGAAGAAGTGGATCATGAGAGGCACGAGTTCGGTAACGCGATAATTAATGAAGAGTTCATTCACTTTCAACAAGACTACGCCAGATATGTTCGAGATTGGCTGGACAACATATTTCCACAGAGGTGGATAGGAAGGAGAGAGCTAATAGAATGGCCTGCAAGGTCACCTGAGCTTAGCTCGAATGACTTTTTTCTTTCGGGCCATTTAAAGTCGGTAGTTTATAAAACCACTCCCCAAAACATCGAAAATATGATAAATCGCATTACAGCGGGGTGCAGGACCATATACAGAGAGATATTTCAAAATGTGCGTCAAGAATTTGAACAGAGTTTGTATTATTGTTTAGAAGTCAACGGTGAACACTTCGAACAATTCATTAGATAAACTTTAATGAACAATTCGTGTTCATTTTTCCACTTTTTACTCTTAATTGTCACGAAAACAATGTAAGTTTCAGATAGCACATTTAATCTTTTCTGCTTATTATAATGTACATAAATTTAGCGGAACTATTTTATACGGGTTCAGTGAAATTGCAAGAACCCGAATAAAAAAGCCCTCTTAGTTTCATTTCGAAATATTACAAGTAATTCTTTTTTTCAATCCTGAAATTGAAGATTAAAACGGGTGTTATTCTGCAATGGTGAGGTCAAATTCAAAAAATGGGAAGTCAAAATTTACAGAATAAACAAGCCTTTTAAAATGATGTATCACTCGACCGCCCGTCTTGTTTAACCAACTTTTCGTAAAAAGCATTCCCCCTCAACACACATGTTATATCTCGGGGAATTTTACAAATCGGTTTATTTACGCAGATAACGTTTTAATATGGACACCCTGTATACACAGTAAGGCTTTCTAGAGAATTGATCATTGTAAAGGTTTCAGATATGAATAAACTTTTCGTAGCGAGGCACATTTTAGAACGTAATGCGGTCGGCGCAAAACGCTGAGAACTTGTCTAATGAAAATCAAATGGACGCGTTTTCCTACACTTGTTACATAACAATTTAGCACGAATATGTAACAGATAGAAGTCGAATAAAGTCAATGATTCCACCCTTAATACCTTGCGACTAATTTCCTATTTCGGCGTAAATATACCTTAAAAGTATTGTTGGCTGCCTACGGACGAGTGTAATATCGAAATATTTAATGAAAAGGTTATTCTTGGAACGTTGCCAGATGTGTAATTGGCAAAGTGTAATTTTTACGTGGTTGCGATTTAGGCCAACGGGAAAATACATATTTAATTGATGTGCTATCGTCAGTTTTGATAAAACGACTGTTTTTCGCTTTCGCGTTAAAAGTACGCAGTCAAGATATGTTATTAAATGCGTATGTTCCCTAACTTAACAACGTCGCTCGAACTGATTCGCAGTATAAATATATGGTTTTCGGCAAGGTAAAAACGGGTCTAGCTTTAGTCCGATTCCGATTGATCACCGATTTATGCGTCGAACAGATTTGGTGTTAGAGTTGTAAATGGCCGCCGTTCGGAATGAATTGGTTTCTGTTGTCTGGTCAGTGCTTATGATGGATTTATCATTGGATTTCTTTGTTCTGCCAGCAATGTATAATATCATACAGCCTTAGATACGTTTCATTGCATATTGTAGATGTTAGTAAATTTGGCGACATCAGCTGCTGTAGTTTGCGTATGATTACAGGACAGTGTGGAACGGGCTTATGGTTCGACTTTTTTTTTCTAGCTTTTTAACATCGAATTTCACGAGCTAGTTGCTGATTTTTGGCTCGATATCGTCCTCTTTCTTCGGCAAACCTTCTTAGGAGGTAGTGCGTATATATGTCTGATAAAGGTTTAAGAATTTTTAATTCACCCTGAAGGGGAATATATACTTTTTCGGGCGATAGTGAGTGGCGTAGTTACTAGGTTGCTGTAGTTTATGGCTTGACAGTGGATGGGCTGGTTTTTGCCTAAAGTCAAGATTGGATTAGTAACTTGCCACGTGTAGTGTATTCTGGAACAAAGTACGCCGTTTCCTTCTTCGAGGAATGTCTGTAGAGGAGAGCGTTTGCTCCCCAATTCGTCATTACCATCGAAAAAGCCTATGCAGACGACGTCGTGATTATGGCACAAGGTACCGAGGTGGGAATATTGCAGAGGCTTCTGGAGGAAGCACTGACAAGGTTCTCACAGTGGTGTAGGGATAACGAACTCAGAGCGAATCCCAGCAAGGTAGAGATGGTCATCTTTACCAGAAAAAGGAAGTTGGAGGTCTCTCCCAATATCGCGTTGGAAGGGACCCCTCTTGTGGCGAAGAAATGCGTCAAGTATCTGGGTGTCTAGTTGGACTCCAAACTGACCTTTCAGGAACACATTCGGCTCAAGACCGAGGCGGCGCTCAGTGCCCTGTGGGCTTGCCGTAGGGCGCTGGGAGGGACCTGGGGACTTGGGCCGAAAACTATGCTATGGATATACAGGACGATGATCGCTCCGATGTTCATGCACGGATCGGTTGTTTGGTGGCCAGGATCCATGAAAATGGCGTCCAGACTAGTGCTGGACAAATTGCAGCGACTTGCATGCCTCTGCATCACCGGGGCTATGAGGACGGCACCCACAAGGGCCCTGGAGGTGCTGGTGGGGTTGCCCCCGTTGACGGACCGGGTGAGGCACGAGGCAGCCAGGGCGGCCATGAGATTGGCTGACGTGGGGATGTGGAGGAACAATGGCTCCTGCTGGGGCCATTGTGGTCTATGGCGAGGCCTGTCTGAGGACCTAGCCATCCTGGGTATGCTAGGTGACGCGATGGTTCCTGAGATAGGCTTCCCCGAGGGGCTAAACTTCCTCTTCCCTACAAAGGAGGACTGGACGGAGGGAAGGATGGGAACCTGGGATGGGCTAGTCTGGTTCACAGACGGGTCCAGAATGGGAACACTGTCCGGAGCAGGTGGGTACTGTGAGGCTCTGGGGCGGGAATTATACGCCTCACTTGGCGAGCACACTACGGTTTTCCAAGCGGAAGTTTTTGCGATCATGATGGGGGTCTGGGAGTCGTTAAGGCTCAACGTCGGTGGCAGGAGGATTTTCTTCTGCTCTGACAGCAAGGCCGCACTCATGGCGCTGAAGTCGGTCCGTACGCGCTCTCTGTTGGTAAGGGAGTGTAGAAGCTGGCTTATTGAACTTGCAAAGCGAAAAAAGGTTACGCTGCTCTGGGTACCGGGACACTCGGGTGTACCGGGAAATGAGACAGCCGACGCCTTAGCCAGAGAAGGCTCCGCACGCGGATACTTGGGGCCTGACCCCTGTGTGGGGATCGCCCAGTGTGTCCGCGAACGAGCTTTGGAGACCTGGATGGAGAGTCGGGCGGAAGAGGTATGGCGGACGGCTCCGGGGATGAGACAGACGAGGCTCATGATACATGGGCCTGCGAAGAGTCTCGCCAAGGGACTGTTGTGTCTACCTAGGAAGGAGTGCAGGGCCCTGGTAGGATTCTACACCGGGCACTGTAGGCTTAGACGGCACCTGACCCTGCTGAGAATTGCAGAGGAGGCGGAGTGCAGATGGTGCATGGAGGACGACGAGACTCCGTACCATCTACTTACGGAATGGCCCGCCTTTGCGTAGGCAAGATTCAGAATCTTTGGCGTGACGTCGATCGAGCCAGATTCAGTGCGTCGTGTTAGTCTGAAGGAGATGCGGGCTTTCTTAAGGAGGACCGGCATCCTGGAGGTTCTCTAATGCGGGCTGGGGGCACAACGGGTCCAATTGGTGGCCTAAGTGCAAGGCCCGCTAGGGGCCACCCCTTCCATACTGATACTGATACTGATACCATCGAAAAACCCTAAGTAGTTAGGTAAATAAAGATACATATCTTATATTTTGTACATACTCATTTATTTTCTGTACAGAGGGGATTTATTTTATCAGAGTATAAGTTATTTCATTATAGTTTAACTAACAGGTCTCAGGAAGAATTGAAATACTGCAAAATGCTGCTATATAGAGAATGTTACTTTCGAAAATTTATTAATTCTTGCACGTAAATCACGCAATATCATCAAACAAAAGATAATTTAGGCCTGGAACAGGCAAAGCATGATTTATTTATACTCATTATTTTTACAAGAAGTAATATTCTGGGAAAAATAAGCATATTGAATGATAGTTCATGATACCGTTCTCGTATCATATTGTAGTCGAACACTCATAGCTGTTTCTTTGTCTTCTGGGCACCCGTAGTGTATAATAGGGTATAATGTTGTATAAAACTGTATATAATCTTTGATAAATTTCATTTCTGCTTTAAATTTTGGTTATAAGAACTTGTAAAGTCGTACATAAGCTTCGTAAATTTAGATTTCATATTAACGACATAAATGGACAAGCTTTGTTCTTGCCTGGGGGTCTAAACTCTTAAAAGAGCAGACAGTGGTTATATTATTAGTCAGTTTTCTTAGTATTTAATGTCACCTGTAGGGTGATATGATATTGGTTATATTATGACCTTCGCATTTTGGCAAGACGACTAATATTATTATTTTTAAATACCCATTGAATTGGGAGTGTTCTGAAAGAGGAGCTGCTTGAAATTGCAATAAGTGAATGCATACTTAGCGCTTGTTCTCTTTCAGTTTTTTTTTTGTACGGAAGCCAGTTTTTCCGGGGAGTCGTTTTTGTTGGAAGCCAATTTTACCAGGAGCTATTTTGGCTGGAGCTATTGTTGCTTGGAGTTGTGTAGCAAGCAAGCTATTGTTGTTTGGAGCGAGCTTGCTTGAAGAGAAATTTAGTAGCTAACCAAGGAGCTGCCAGTCAGTACGATTGGTTGTGGTTTATTGGTACCAACTGTAGCCATAAAGGTATGGGGATTACCTCAAATGCCACTGAGAGTTTATGGTCCCAAGGTGCATAGCTGCAGTCCGCGTGCAGAAGGCCGTAGGTGATATAGGCGAAGACCAGTTAAGATAAGTTTAGGTTATATTTGTGATCTTTTCGGCATAATGTTAGTGGCGTGTCACTGATATTTTCACGCGTGTATTTTCAGCGTGTTATTGATATTTTTCAGCGTATATTAGATTGCGTGTTTTAGAGTTTTCCGGCGTTGTATCATATCGCGTGTTTAGTTTTCTGCGTGGTACTGATATAACTATACTCGGTACTGTTTGGGTGTAACCGTAGCTTACCTATGTAAATCTAATTAACTGCTGAATCTACCGGTGTGATTCTATTAATGCTCATGTTTTTATGTATTACCTTTCTTTGATCTTACAATTTGATTTATATTGCGTTAAACGATAAACATTGTCGTTCTGATTTATTGTGTATTCAGTTTAAATAATTTTACATAACGGTATTTTATAATCTGAATCAGTAAGGTTTCTTCATGTACAACTGCGAGTCGTCTACCATAGTAAACGCGCCCAAAGTTTAGTAGCTACTATTAGACGGATAACTGTGATTATTGATTAATTTGTTGGACTTGGTTTGATCTTATAGACAGCTGAAGCATGCATAATAATTGTTCGATCATTCTTTGTCTAATTCAGTTCTAGTATAACGCAATTTTAATTCAAATTACTGTCGATATATTTATGAGCGTATAGGTTATTCATCGCTTTCAAATTAAAATCTTTTACCTTTTGTTATATATTTATATCATTTTGATTATTGGAAGTAATATGACGACACGGTACTGTCAAACCTAACGAACGCCAATAATCTTAAAACCTGCATGAACGTGACCGTTTTTTATTTGCTCTGAAATCCATCAACCAAACAATTGTATTTATTAGTCGTCTGGATTTTAAATCGCCCTTTGGAAGCGGATAATCGTCGATTTTGGATCGCCCTTATGGATTCTTAAGACCGAGGATCTTCCTGTTTGGATCTGCGGATTTGGATACTTCAAACTGGTAGTGCCCTGGTCAAGAGTAAGTAATTGACCCACTCCCACGCCGACGAGCAAGTCGGAGCACACATGTTGCGCTGGCCGCATCGTTAAGGGTAGGTATCATCTTATTCATTATATCTCGCTAACACATTTAAAGGGCTTTACGCGCAACACACTGCGTTAACACGACTTGCGCCAGCTTAATACGGTCGACGCAACAAGACGACTGCTCCGAGAACGGTCTATCTAGTTGTACGCTTCGTGTTAATGAGAGAAATGCTCCGATATCTGCTGAAAATGGGTTCACAAAAACAACAAATCCGTTTTAGTGGTAACGAGGACGAACAATTGGTGGACCTATCCCTTTGGAACATAAAGCTGCGTCAAGCAGATATCTATGGATAAGTAATTTAAATGCTCCTTCGCTGCTTCTATTTTAAACTAATTCACTATCAGAATTTCTAGTGCCACTATGACTCGTGGTTAAGAAGTCAACCTCTTCTTTCAAAATTTCGTCTAGTAATATCAGTAAAACCTAAGTTTTTATTTTACTCTTAGATGAACTCATCGCGATGATCGCCACACAACTGACAATCCTTGGAACACATCTTTACGCAACGCATTGGATGTTACGTTGCGTCGCGCCGGTCGGCCGAATTACGTTCTGCGCCGCGCAAAATGTGCGTTGCTAGGAAAACCACGCTTTATTCTGAATTTACTTTCGCGGAACACTAAATGTTAAATTTTGCTCTCTGTCTCACTTAACAGAACTCTAACTAACTAATTCAGGTGACAGGAATAAGTTAGTTTTTTTTCAGAGCTGACGAAAAAAATTGAAACATATAGTTAACTGTTTCTTTTCTTAAAGTTAGGCGATTATGAACCAAAAAAATAACCAGTGTGTGGGTTGTAGAAAGTGTTTACATTTAGTGCTATTGGCGTCGATGTAATATTCCTACAAATATAATCATTTAATATAAATTCATCCGTGTGAATATTCGTTGATGTCGATGGATTTGTTTGGCGACACGAGACATAAAGTTCATTGACCGAATATAATATGATGGCAATGTCAGCTAATTATTCAACTTTAACATCCTATCTCGGCTTAGACAATGTCTTAAATGTATTAATTCACTATGAATTAATATAGACGTATATGTTATTTAAATTATAATACTGCCATTCAATATGTTTTGTCTATAAGCACCACACTTCAAGTTTATCCACTTTTGCTAAAGTCCCAGACCATCTGCATAATGGATCAATAAATATATCGCACACCTAATTGAAATCTATGGTCAAAAGCATATTATCCTGTTCGCCAGCCCTGTTTCCAGTGATATACTGCCGATGGATTACTTTTATAATGCAATCAAATTTAATGGCCGGAATGGCCCGAGCCATGTTCGATTTATCCCTTAATATGCTCTAATATCTCTATAAATTCCTCTTTAGTCTTAATATTAATCAGGGTTAAAATAGAGTTTGTTAGGGTGATGTAATAGTTTATTCTATTTTTCGAATACTGCTTAGTAATAGGATATAGCAAATAACAAACAATTATTCATTTATAAATGTTTTTACTGATATCATTTTGACAATTAAATCATGGCGCTAATTATAATAAAATCCTAGAATTAATTTAGAAAAAAGGCAGATATTCTGGAAATTTACAAATTCTCATCATTCCAAAATAAACGAACATGAAATTTTAAGACTTTTTTGAAGGGCTGTGTTGGGTTTAAGACTAGGTTTGCTAGATTAATGAAATAACATTATTTGGTAGAATTAGGTGGCATGTTTTCTGGTCACGGCTTCAACCATGAAATAGAGTTCATGACAATTTAGAGCAAACAAATCTTAAAACTGACTGACCTTCAAATACATTTTTGTCTAAGCTGCATTCAGTAACTACTAATTCGTAGCAATATCAGTATTATTTCACAGTACACAGTGTGTACAGGGTGATCCCCTATAATGTCGCCCCCCTATAAGTTTTTTATTTTAAGTGTCCCAAAAAAAATAAAAGTATGGTTATGTAGGTACTGAAAAATACTTTTTTCTTCAAACGTCAGTAAATCCGTCATTACTCGACTGTGTAGGCGGCCGTGAAGTTTCATTTTTCCTCCGCCGGAGCTTTACTTTTCACTTTTCCGCCGGCGGAGGTAAAAGTGTTACCATAGCAACATAGATACAAACAAACAACAAAGCAAGCGTCAACAACTCAAGAATTATTAAACTAAAATTTGTATTTATCACTCAATTTGTGCACTGCATTTCTAAAAATCACTAATTTAGGAACAAATTGGTTATTAACTTAATCGAACTTACTCAATAACTGCTTATCAATACGGAATTAAAACGTAATCGGAGACGCAATTTAAAAAAAATAATTATTGTTGACAGAGTCCACTGACAGCTTTATGTTACATTACTATAGCAACGACCTGTGCC
>MU181967.1:198872-226857 GCA_016904865.1 Pissodes strobi
TATTTAACTTTGAACAAATTAAAATCACCTTGCGATACCTTGCGTCTGAAATAGAGTAGAAAGCATTATACCCCACAAAGCTTGCTTTAATCAAATGCGTGTTCCATTGAAGCGAAAGTTAAATTGGTCCTTAGGCCATCCTCAAAAGGAATTCGATATCTCATTTACATTTTGCCGTTTGCCGTTTCGGTATAGTTAGAAAATAAAAAGCGAGGGAAGTTTACTGTGTAGAGTTCGAGGGTGTTCAAATATATTTTATGAAAATTCTAAATACCGTTAAAATTTAATTTTAATCCGCTAGAGGCAAACACCATTGAAAATTTTAACCATCACAATATTGAAACTATTTTTAATACTCTAACTACCACTGATTTGTAGAATATTACGTATCACCTTTAGTCTTTTACCTTATGGTTGGATCATTTTTGTCGATCAGCTTATTAATTCATAGTATTCAAGAGCAATTAGTGTTTTAAGTATTTCAAAGAAAATTTATTTACGCCTCACTTCGATACACGAAAACGAGAAATTATTTGATCAGTACCTCGACCTCCGATTTTTCGAATAATGGAAAATGAACAGTTCGTTTATGTAGCTTTAGATCGAAGCATCTCCTGACCTTTTTCATGAAATTATAATTTGTAAAACATTTTCATTTATATGGGGGAATCCGTTTGCTATGGACGCTCAGTATTCACTGATTAATTTTTATATTCTACAGCGTCTTCCTTCAGATTCCTCATAGTTTGAGCAATGCTAAGGTAATGCATACGATTACCAACAATGTGATTGTAATTAAATTACCATTTTTATGCACTATACTATACAGTTTATGCTTTTAGGCCAAACTCACTATAAGGCACACAAAAAACGGATCTCGGTTACGTCTTTTTGTCTGCTATATTTTATTTATTGTTGTTGATTTACGCCCTTTTTATTCTATATTTCTTATGTGTTTACTTATATTGTTTATGGCAATTATGTGCACGATAATTGCCGCAATCGTTTTCAAGGTAAATAAACTATTTGCGGAAATAAAAATTCCGACCCTTACAATATTAGTATAGTGAACTTGAATAATTTATATTAAAGTACGTGGGGACGATCAAACGCAATATGTGTCATGTGCTCTGATGAACCCATTATTGTGAGCAAACTTAGACAAGTTGTGAAAGTGAAAATGTTATTCAAAAAAGTGGTATTTCGGGAAAGTGATAATATGCGAACAGGAGAGTGATTCAGATTCAGACTGGACTTTAGCGGACAATCTACCCGTTTTTTACGTTTTAAAGAAACCAAAAATAAATGAAGAAACCAGATCGCTGGACAATAAGGAGTCCATCTCTCTGCGTTTGATAAAACCACTTTTGGGAAATCAATGCAGCCTTAATAAGCAGAGTGTCCCTCCTGCTGTCAGTGGCTGAATGTTCAACATGCTCTTAAAGAGACGCGTGCAAATAAGCTGCTCGTCAAAAAAAGACGCACCTAGTTTTTTGGTCAATATTTGAAAGCTCGTTATTGGAAAACTACTCAGCCGATTTTAAAAAACTTTGGAAATTCTGAATAGTTGATTCCTTGACTCTTATGACTAATTTTTTGAATAAGATATTTTGCACCTAACATATACTACAGGGTGATAAAGAATTTCAAGTTGATCGTAATACCTCTCTTTACTTACAGTTAGGTAATACCTCGGGACGTTTTTGAGATTTTGTGGATATCCTAGTTAACTACGATATATGGCAATTTTTTTAGTCCCAATAATGAGCAAACTATGGAGAGTATCGACGAATTGTCTACACAGTGTCTTACGGTAGATCATATGCTACCAGTTTATGTACGTTACGTGATCCATTAACAGAAAGTTCAAATAAGGGATATGTTTTACACAAAATCAATTGTTTTTTGAAAATTTAAAATTAAAATTCAAACCATAGAAAATTATACTTGTAAACTTGAAATGCGACCTTAATACCATGGAAGAATGGGGTATTTTCTCGAAACGGTTTTTAATTTTTGGTGATAAATCAGTCAGTTATCAAAATATGGTAAAAATTTCTTCGTATAACGTTACCATAAATATACAAACGAGTTTTTGTCTCTTACAACCGTTCAAATTACACTCGAAATTACCTTCGAATATACAGGGTGATTCAAAAAGTAAAATGGTAAAAAAAGAATTAATTTTTTAACGGAGGATCCTCTTTAAGTACCCATCTATCATTTTAATTCTTAGTTATTCTACGGACCATTTTAATAATATTCGTGGCAGCATAGATTCGTGGCAGCATAGATTCGTGGCAGCATAGAATACACTGTACAGTGTATTCCATTATAAATGTTGAATAGATTTTTCTTAAAACTTCGTGGACAACTCTACCCTTATGCACACAAGCATTACCATCCATCAAAACAGAAAGTTTAAATTAATTGATATGTTTCACACAATATCATTTTTTTGGTGAAATTCAAAATAAAAATTCAAACCAAACAAAATTATGCTTGTAAACTTAAAATGGGACCTTAATACCATGGATTATTAAGAATTGGATATTTTCTCGCAACATTTTTTGATTTTTAGTGATAAATAAAGATTGTCAAAATATGCTAAAATAAGGAGATTTCTACGTAGATATAATGCCACACAAGCATCCATTACAAACCGAATCGATTTTAAAATTAGTGGACTATGAAAATTTACACCCGCACCTCGCCGAAAATTGTAGACAAATTATCTTTGTTTATAATAATAATTGTTGTTTATTTTGTTTTTAAACATGCTTGCGATTTAAAAATGTTAGTCTTATATACCGTAGTTGGCTGTTCCTGCGTAAGCTGCGTTTCTAAGGTAACGTATATTATTATTTCTTGGTATGTTTTGTACTGTCACTGTCACATAAGCGAAATTTATACTTGTTATTAACAATGCCTCGTTTTGGAGAACGCGAATTGACAAACATTGTAAGGTAAGTGTATTTCACTATTTTAGTAACTCATGTCTATAAATAATGTAAACTTACATTGTATACTTCGTCAGCGTGGGATGTCCTACCGAAATATAGCTGACATGATGAATTCTACGGAATAAGTTATGCGTAGAGCAATTGGCCGATATGGGATCCACGGAACCCCGGCTTGCCGCAAAAGAGGGCGCAGTGGTCGTGGCAGAGCAACAAATTTACGTCAAAATCGCCATATAAGAATGTCTGTCCGCCGCCGTCCTACAGTTAATGCGACTCAGATAAACCGGGTATTTCGAGAAGTCACAGGTGTCAATATTTCGACCTCAACCGTACGCAGAAGGTTGCATGAATATGGCCTCCACGCCCTCATTTACTACCTGTTCACCGAGCTGCTAGAAGGAGATGGGCACAAGAACATGTAAATTGGGGAATAGCAGAGTGGAATAGGTGCATGTTTACTGATGAATGTAGATTTAACTTGCATGCTAGTGATGGACGAATTTTGGTATGGAGAGAATGGAATAGTAGGTATATAGAAGAAAATATGGAAGCAAGAGTAGCATTTGGAGGTGGGGGAGTAACTGTATGGGGCGGTGTTATGCAGAACGGTAAGACTGAGCTGGTTGTTTTGTTTGGAGGAAGTATGAATGCGAATAGATATAGAGACATGTGCTTGAATGAGATTGTTATTCCTTTCGTTCAAAACTTCGGAAATGACTTCTACCTGGTAGAGCCAGAGTTGTTCAAGAAGTTTTGAGAGAGAATAACATCAAACGAATGGAGTGGCCTGCTAGATCTCCCGATATGAATGTAATAGAGCATGTATGGAGTAGAATGAAACTTAGGATAAATGCAGGTGAGTATGAACTTAATAATCTGGATGATTTAGTAAATGCAGTGAGATTAGAATGGGAGGATATTCCTCAAGCCTTTATTGCAGTCTTGGTGAATAGTATGCCAAGGAGGGTAGCGCACGTTATACGTGTCGGTGGTGGGCCCACAAAATATTAAATATTTCTACCGTAAATTAATTTTTTTTTGTAGTTGTGCACCTGTTGCCGTTAGTTCATAAGGTTACATAATAATAAATGTAGGTGAGCTCTCTAAAATTTGTTGTTTTAATTTTGTTTGTCTTTATTAAAGACAATATAATTTTCAAAAATTGTAAAGCTTGTTTTAATGGATGTTCAACGGTTTGTAGAAGATTGCATGACTATAGCCTGCACGCGTCCGCTAATCTACGGGCCGCTTGTCATTGTCATAGCTGATTAAAAAATGTACTTCTTTAATTTAAGCCACAGTGCAAAGGATGATATTAATATACCTGCCACAGAGAAATAACTTGTAGATGGTAATGCTTGTCTGCACAAGGCTAGAGTTGTCCACGAAGTTTTAAGATAAATCTACACAACATATATATGTACAGGGTATTCTATGCTGCCACGAATATTATTAAAATGGTCCGTAGAATAAATATTAAGAATTGAAATGATAGGTGGGTACTTAAATAGGATCCTCCGTTAAAAAATGAATTATTTTTTTTACCATTTTACTTTTTCAATCACTCCGTATATTCGAAGGTAATTTCGAGTGTAATCTGAACGGTTGTAAGAGACGAAAACTCGTTTGTATATTTATGGTAACGTTATACGAAGAATAATTATTCTAATTTTACCATATTTTGACAACTGACTGATTTATCACCAAAAATCTAAAACCGTTTCGAGAAAATACCCCATTCCTAATAATCCATGGTATTAAGGTCGCATTTTAAGTTTACAAGTATAATTTTCATTGGTTTAAATTTTTATTTTGGAGTTTCAAAAAAAAATTGATTTTGTGTTATACATATCTCTTATTTGAACTTTCTGGTTTAATGGATCACGTAACGTACATAAACTGGTAGCATATGGCCTACCGTAAGACGCCGGCGCCGTGATCACAATTCGTCGATAGCTTCCGTAGTTTGCTAATTATTGGGACTAAACTGGAAGATAACGACAATTTTCGAAAAAATGCCATATAATCGTAGTTAGCCAAGATATCTACAAAATCTCAAAAACGTCCCGAGGTATTATCTAACTGTAAGTAAAGAGAGGTATTACGACTATCAATCTCAACTACCCCATAAATGGGGATAACTTGAAATTTTGTAAAAAAAAACCTCTTTCTTTAACACCCTGTAGTATATGTTAGGTGCAAAATATTATTTTCCAAAAATTAGACATAAGAGCCAAAGAATGAACTATTCAGAATTTGCAAAGTTTTTTAAGATCGGTTAAGCAGGTTTCCAATAACAAGCTTTCAAATATTGTCCAAAAAACTAGGTGCGTCGTTTTTTTTTTTGACGAGCAGTTTAAGGGTGGAAGACACTGTCGTTAGATGCACCATTGCCAGAGGCTGCCCGCAGGGAAGCGTTCTATCGCCACTGCTATGCAACCTTGTTCTCGGTCTTCCGACTGACCCTTCCCATAGGCGGCGTCTATTCTCTCCACATTCTACGCTGGGTTGCATAACAACGACGCCGAGCATTAGCAATGCAGTGAGAGCCACCTCCATTAGATCAGGGGCGTAGTGATGCCGATACGGGCCTGTGCTTCATGGAATCTCCGGTCCCATACCCATTAAAAATCAAAGTACCTATATTTACGTTTATTAAAAAAAAATCAAAGAAATATTACAAAAGCAAAAAAATTAAAAACTAAGCAATATTTAGCAATAACTGTGTGCAACATACAACATAATACAAATTAGGTAAAGTATTAATAAAATTAAATCACTGACATCTAATTAGTTTTTCCTAGCTTTAATATTTGCAAAAGTCGACACTATGGGAGACACGTTTATTTTTCGCGCAATTTGATCCCCAATGAACAGAACTGACAACTCCGACAGACTCTCCTGTCCCATGGTGTTTCCAAGAAAACTCTTTATCGAACTCTTTATCAATTTCAACTTGGAAAATGACCGCTCGGCTGTTGCTACAGATACAGGGATAATCAGGAAAATGTAGCAAGCCTTCAAACTCTGACCGAAACTACTACAGCAGTGGAAATTTCCAATTAAAATAAATTCCTTTAGGTGTTTAATTGATTTGATTCTACCTAAATCACCCTTAAAACACGTGTGACGGAATTGTATCGGAAACATCATCGGAATATTTTGACGAATACTGGCCCATCCGATTTCATCAAAAAATCGTTTCGGCCTAGGTTACTCTCTTTTTTGAAAACTCCTCCTTTAGGTACCCCCCATTCCAAACTACTTGATTCACTAATCAATAAATCAAAATTATTTCTAAGAGGTTTGATATTTTCGAACGCAGTATTAAACATTTTTGATGCGTGTTCAATGTTTTGCTATTTATTCTGCAGTAGTTTCAAAAGAGCATCAGTAAACCTTAAACGACCAACGTTTTGGGTTTAACTTTTTTTAGGGTCGTCCTTAGTCCTTCTTTTACTGACAGAGTCATCAAAACATTTACTTATGAAGGGCCCCTTGAGGTACCGGGCCCGTGTTCCGCCGAACACGCGGAACACCGGTGACTACGCCCCTGCAGTAGATAAATATCTAGGGGCGGCAAGCACAACATTACTTCCATGGCTCTGGTTGGGGTTGTTCTCGTAGCTCCCGTTATGGTTAGGCAGGCAGCTCTCCGTATCTGGCTCAGCTTAAGCATTGCAGTTTTTGTTGACCCTTGGGCCACCAAACCACGGCTTCATAGGCCATCATGAGTTTTATGGTAGCAGTATAGATCCACATTACGACAGAAAGTTTCATAACCCAGGTCTTTCCCACGGTCTTTCGGCACTATTCATAAGAAATGTATGCCTTCTTTAGTCTTCGTCCTAAATGAAGGTTCCAGGTTAATTTTGCATCGAAGATGATCCAAAGGTATTTAACCTCAGATGCAAAATTTAGTTGTGTGTTAAGGAGAGTCGGATGCCCAAGTGGTTCCGTCCTCCTTTTTCTTGATGAAGAGCACCACCTCCGTCTTTCTGGGGTAAACAGACAAGGAGTGCTCCCTACACCACTCTTTCACTACGAGCCTCTAACCGATGGCTCGGTTAACATTTTCGTGATTGACTCAAAAACCAAGGAAGGACCAGGCTGTGGAATTTACTCCCGTAGCTTGCAAATTGAACTCAAATGGTCTATGGAAGTACACGAAAACATAGTTCAGTCTGAGCTTGCTGCTAAAAGAGATTGTTCGCAGGAATACTGAGAACAAGACTATTAAAATCTACACCGACAGTAGGCAAGCACAACTGGCCCTGAAAAGTTATAAACTTACAGCCAGATCAGTACTAGAATGCCACAATTCACTGGAGGATGCCGCCTGCAAAAACAGAATTTCTGTGTGCTGGGTTAAAAGACATGCTCAGTGCGAATGCAACAAATTAGCAGATAAATTGGCTAGGAAGGCAGCCAGTGTTCATATATTATGGGAGCTGGTCCTTCAAACCTACCTCTCGCGACTTTGATACATATGATAAAAAAGATCACCCATGAAGACTTTAGGGCAAGCTGGGACGAAACAACAAGCTGTCGACTTGCCAGAGAGCTATTAAGCTACCCTAATGCGTCTGAAGCAAAGGCATACCTGGGTATGTCAAGGAAGAACCTACGACTCATGGCGGAGATTCTGACTGGACACTGCCAGCCAAGAAAGCATCTCTACATAATGAGACTATGCGAGACACCTCTATGCAGAGGCTGTGAACCCGAGGACGAAACAGTAGAGCATCTGCTCTGCAATTGCGATGCTGTTTAGGAACTAAGAGAGAACACTTTGGGAGAACGATGGCCAACAGGTCAACCATGGATTTTGTCGGGTAACATCGCCGCCTTTTTTACAACACTAGACTGGTCGATGACTTAGAAAGATTGGTTGACCTTGGGAGGATGCACAAGGGGTCCAATTGAGCCTAAGTGACGTGGCTTTTCAAGGCCACCCTTTCGCCACTACCAGATTCCAGATCCCAGTTCCTCTTACAGAAAATGATGCTGTCTCATCTGAAATTTCAGGGTGTGATGCCAGTGCAGATAATTTAGATTTAGTAGAAAAGGACGAATTGAGCGAGTATGAATGAAATGATGATCAAGATAAAGCTCCTACCTACGTAGACTTGTGTTCTATGCTCAGGTGCAAAACAGATGCTTATGTTATTTTTCTACCGAAAATGAAAAGAAATTACCTTTTTCAGTGTAGTAACTTTTTCTTGAAGTATATTGCTTAGTTTAGTTAGTTAGTTAGTTTTTCTACCGAAAATGAATATAATCGATTGTTTTAGTGTAGACATATTTCTTTTCAAGTTTCTTAATTTAAGGTTTTTTTAAAAGTTTAATATTAATTTTTTTCTACAAAAAAAATTGTTTTTTAACGTAGAAACATTTTCTTAGACCTTTAGTTCTTAGTTCAACGTTTTCTGAAAATTTCATGTTAATATTTTCGACCAAAAGTATATATTTTTGCATTATATTAACAGGGAGTAACTTTTTTACCAACCCCAAGACCTTAAAATGGAACAGCACACGAAAGGGCGTATCTCAATTTTATTTATTTATTTATTTATTTTGCGTCTTTCAAAAATACATATCGACTTCAAAAATGTTTAGTGCTAAGAACTTATTGTATTCGTTTTCTGACTTAAAAAGAAAAAACAACAGCAGCCATAAACCAACGGTATTTCTATCGAAGAAGTTTTAATTGTTTCAAAAATTTAAAACAGTTCTCCATTAAAATTTGCCTTTTTACGCCTTTGTGTGCAAGGCGACGAAATATGAACATTTATTTATACAGATAAGTTTTGCAATTTGTTTTTGATATTATCAAAAGCACAGAGAATATATATTCACATTCACATAAAATTTTCTAAATTTACAATGAAGGATGAGACATGGCTAACTCATTCAATATGTGATTCGATTAAGATATCAAGCAAATTTCTGAGGAGTTTTATAAAATATAAATCGTGGGTTCTCTCCGATTAATGTTAATGTTAAAAAGGGAAAGTTACTAAATGAATATGGCAAGATCTTCACAAATTTTTTGTTTTATGTACAAATCACGATTACATCTTCCACGGCGACTTTTCCACAGAATTCGTTAATTAAAAATATTGCAGACTCCAATTTTCAACCCCTTTTTACAAATAAATTTGTAAGCTTGTTGTTAGTTTTCTATTTTAGTGCTTTATTTGAAAGATTATTCTGTAATATAGGCACTGTACTAAATTAATAAATATATACTTTTGCTTCGAAATACAATAATTTTACTTTTAATCCCTGGGAATTAAAAGTGCCACTTTAGTCCCCGAAATCAAGGATCAAATCCGCTACTTTAGACCCCAAAGTTCATACAAGTACCTTTTTCTGCCGCTGAGCTTTTTCATAAATAAGTCTGTTTTGTGTGACGAAGTTGTTTTTCTGGTGTTTAAAGACAAATATACTTTAAACGTCAATATCCAAGTTGCAAATGAAGTACGTGCTACTTATTTAATTTTTTTTGTAGGTAATTCAAAATTAATACGCTACTGTGAGTTTATATTTTTATTTATATGCAATATGAGTTATTCTATTAAACAATAAATGTTGAGGTTTATTAGCTATTTATATTTGGATGCAAGAACAGGTGATTATAAATACAAAGATATGAATTATAACATAAACAGATAAATATCAACACTGCCAAATAAATATTATAGGAATATGCCTGCCTTGTAATTATTCGCAATTTCCATACATAATTACCTGCCTCTGAAGGGTGTTTATATACTACTTTTCGCATCATCATTTTTGTTCAGATTTATTACTTCATTTCTTACGTTTCTTTCAATTTCTTTAATATTTTCATTTTTGACTACTGTATACGATATTTTTATTTGCAGTATACATATTTGCAATCCAAAGTAATGTTCCATAACTATCGATCCATTCGCTATACTGATGGTGTCTGAAATTGTGGACCTCACATATTATATGGTGAGGTGATCCATCCTGTTGCAATATAATATGTCGACGTTCTTAAAGTGGAAATTCGAAATACTTCGACTTCATTTTCTAAAAAGTGGCCAGTGAATCTAACCCAAACAAGGATCCTAGAATTTTATTTTCTAATATCTTACACGAAGCGTCGTTGATTAAATTACGTTTCTGAAACGCAGTCTCTTCGAGTGTAAAGAAATTTGCGTTCGACTAAACATGAACATTTCCCGCAGTTGAGAAAGTTCCTTCGTCTATCCAAACAGTAGTCTGAAATTAATTACGATCTTTTCGCATTATCTTGTTAATATTTGTGATAAAAGTATATCGTTTTTTTTATCGGCACTAAGCTTTAAACTGGTATAATAACTTTAAACTGGTATAATTTTCTTTGGTCTATACTTAGAATACATTAATCTTCATAGAACTGTTTAGAGGTCAATATTTTATTTCCTTTTCCATAACAGAAATACCGCACACAATCGGGAATTGAGTTTCTTAGATTATCTTGAAAATATAACAAAACTGCTAAGTTCTGTTCTCCACTTCTTCTTTTTCTATTGATTAGATTTGCTGTTTTCTAGTGTTTCACTTATTTTTATTATGGTATTTTTTTTTTGGTAAAGTGTGAAA
Organism: Pissodes strobi; assembly: GCA_016904865.1. Taxonomy (NCBI): domain Eukaryota; kingdom Metazoa; phylum Arthropoda; class Insecta; order Coleoptera; family Curculionidae; genus Pissodes; species Pissodes strobi. Next base: position 209,453 of record MU181967.1, read on the forward strand.
AATGCATTAGTGCACACCCTCCGGGCACAGAGGGGGAGTGTGGGGCTCTCCCCAGGGCAGATTCTGTCTCCGGGGCATACCCACTAAAAACACACCGTCAACTTGAACTCAACCTTGCGCTCACGCCTTAAGGTTAATGGCCGAGGCCTTTTTAACCTTTGCCTATTTGTTGCTGGCCCTTGTGGGGCACCTCTCTGCTAATTGAGTTCCTGTTGAAGCTGCATGTGAAAGCTTATGGGCGGCAGCTAACCCATAAGCTGCTATTGTTTGAACCATTTTCTAATCTAGAAGCAGTGCTTTTGGCCTCGTATAAAAGCTCTCTTTCTTCTCCTTCTCCTGACAAAGCTACATGTGAAAGCTTATGGGCCAACCAACCCAAACTAACCCATAAGCTGCTATTGTTTGGACCATTTTCTAGTCCAGATGTCGTTAGTCTCAGTTACATAGAAGAAGTGCTTTTGGCCTCGTATAATAGGCTCTCTTTCTTCTCCTTCTCCTGACAATTACTAGGTCATACTCACAAAACTGCTTGAGTTCGCCATTGCTGTGTTTTGCCTCCTTCTTGTAGAGTTTCTTCCCTTTGTCCGTGATGTATTTTCTTAAATTAGTCCATCCTAGGTCAACGTGGATATCGGTGTTCCTGATGGGGCCATTAATTCTGATGTGCCTGCCCGGTCTGATTCTTCTTCTTCGGAAAGGCAAGCTTGCGTCTTCGTAGCATTGATTTTAATTTTAGATCTCATGGCAAATTCGAAAATTCATCTATTGCTTCTTGCAAAACAACACTGATAATGTCTGGTGATATACTTCTTACCAATAAGGCGGTGTCGTCTGCAAAAAGGCCAATAATACCGTTCTTGATTGGCGGAACGTCACTTGTGTAAATGTTATACAATAGCGGCCCCAGGACCGAGCCCTGGGGACCCCTACTCTCACATGCCTTGCCTCAGACAGAGCCTTGCCTACCCTAACTAGGAAAGCTCTACCCTTGAGGCAGTTGTATATTAACTTGCACATGCTCCTTGGTACACTAAGCCTCAGCATTTTTCAGATAAGGCCATCATGCCATATCTTGTCAAATGTCTTTTCCATGTCAATAAATACTCCTCCCGTCTCCATTCCATAATTAAGCCCCTGAACTATATACTCTGTGAACCTCAAGACTTGTTCTGCAGAGTGCTCACTTTTGATCTCGAATTGGACAGTTTTAGATCTTCGATAGCGTTATTGACCCTCCTCTTTATTGTTTTCTCCACCACCCTAGACATTGAAGAATGTAAACCTATATTTCTTAGAAAAAGTTTGATCCTTCCCTTTTTCCCGATCAAAAATATGCTGGAGCGTTGCCAGCAATCTGGAAAATAATTTAATTTCAAGACAGAATTTTATATATTCGCTAAAAGGGCAAATCCAGCTTTGGGATGCTCTTTCAACATCTTATTGTTAATTTTATCCAATCCGGGCGCTTTCTTCGTTCTCTGATGTCTGATTAGGTCCATAATTTCCCTTGGGGTAACAAAATCAGTTATTTTCCTATCTGTCTCAGTCCTTGCAAGCAGTTTTACTGTCTCCTCCACTTCTTTCTCCAGCTCCATAACCTCTTCCTCGTCATCAATGTCAAATAGATTTATAGTGAAGGTAGTTTTTTTCCATTGATTAGAATTGTTTTTTTCTAGTCTTTTATTTGTTTTTATCATGGTATTTAGTGATGGCTTTCTTTGTTCCTCTTCAATACTCTCTTTATATTGTCTTTGAGCCGCTTTCGGATTATTGTTTTTTTTTTCAGTATAATTTTTTCATTTTGTAAGATACAATATTAATGGAATAACTCATGTTTCATAAAAATTAAATTTGAAATTCACGGTGACTAAAGCATTATCGTCAACTTTGACATTAACTTTAACTAACCTACCTACATGGAAATTAAAAAAGTTGGCATGCATTTCCTTAGCAACCTGGATACTTACCTTTAAAGTATTTTTAGGCAAAGCAATTTTTTATTTCAAATATTTCAAAAACGACTGATAAACTGCATATATTATGCGATGAAAATCATACCATGCAGTTCAAAAAATCGATATTATTATTCCTTATTATTGCTTTTTTGATAAAATATATGAATGGCCCAAACTTTATATTTTCCCCATCTTTAAAAATGAAAAAATTATAAGACCTGCTCACTTTTATTTGGATATCTCTGTAAAATTTGTATTACAAATGAATAAACTCTGCAACTTGCTATCATTGATTCGATAGATTTACCTGAGTATGTACTGAATCTTCGTCGTGCTTTATACCTGCGACAGTGATGACGCTCTTAGGGTGATTATGAGTTTTGTTATTATTATTACTTATATGGTTTGTTATTCGTAACTAGACTCGTTCAACTAAAAATATATACCGACGAATACAGAAAGATCAAATATATGAAGATAATAAAGCCTTCTATAAACGTCCTCATGTCCGTCCATTTTATTAGCAAATAGGACTTAAGGATCAAAAAGTTCTTTGTGAAAATGTGTTGTCAGAGCTGACATACGACTTTGAGATTTGTGTATGCAGAGTAGCCAAGGGCGTCGTGCAAGGAATAGTAACTAGTTTATTACCTTAAAAGATGTTCTGTCCTTTGTCCTTCTGGGTCGGGTGCATAATAAATTGGACCGGAGGGATATGGAATAGAAAAAGTATATATTTTGTTGTAGTTTGTTTTAGTTGATGTTTGAGTCAATGAAGTTGTCTTCCAGATCTCTGCTTTAGTTAAAAGTGAGGTGTATGTACTTGTTTGGTAATAATTAATAATTCTAGAAACTAAAATTATTTTTTAAATCGCTGTGATATTATTTCATGAGTTTTGTTCTGTCCATCAAGATTGCATACATATGCGGTAAAAATTGTTGAATTGCTGCATGGAACTCCTCAGGATTTAATTAATTTTGTTTTATATCATACTCTTTACCGCAATGGAAAACTTAAAAACAGACATGAAAATACAATTTTCATTTTATGTTTAAACATTAAATTAAGTCGCAGTGTTTTCAATTTGGGAAGTAACATAATTAGCCTACATAAATAAAATATTTAAGCAAAGCAAATATGCACTTGAAAATGTAGTATCTATGCACATAAATATGTGAAGTTTTGGTCAATATTATACACAAAAATCTGAAAAATAATATGCAAATAATACATAACCAAATTTTGATAATTTCCATGTACTTAATTCATGTAAAAAGTGTAATTAAAAACAAAAAACAAATTATATTCATTGCTCTATTTTTACATTATTAAATAATAATAATAATGATAATAATTATATTAGTATTAATATTAAAGAAGGTAATGAAATAAACTTATACACCTATAGAAAATTTATCTCTATATTATTAAAAGTTTTTAATTAAATGCTTTTCAAAAATTTCAGTTTTTAAGGTGTCTTCTATCTTAATACATGTTTGATCTGTACCAAATGGTAGAATTGAGGTTGCCCTAGAAATTTTTAACTCCTATAATCCACATATACAATTTACGTGGAGGAAGAAACCAACAATAGCGGTGGACATGTTAGTCACTAGAACAGAAAACAACACTTTAAAAACTAAATGGTATTGAAAACCATATTGCTCTAATAGATTGATAAGTTATTTCTCATATCATTAGATGAAATCTAAATTTAACCTAGTTCTAGGGATGAAAGCCAGAGCGACCAAACTAACACACCTTGGTTTCAGAGATCACCTTGGTTTTAGATATCAGAGCACAGTTAAAGGGCATGCTGGTAGACAATTTCTACCCAGAGAGACTGGTAAATAAGTTTCTTTTTAACACTAAATATAAAATCCCAGAAAATATAATTGAAAGACCCTCTCAACCTCCATCTTTGAATACCTTAACTGCATTAGACTAGAGGAAAACTTTAACATTGAGGATACAATAAGTAATATTACCAATAACACACCTAATTATTTTTCTCTGTCATTCATAGAGGGCTTGACATGTAAACTCACTAGGTAACATTTTCAAAAATCTAGATTTTAAAATTGCAAAAAGACAAGATACATTTTTATCTTTAATTTACACAAGAACAAAGTTCTCCTCTACCACTGGATGAGAATTACAATATTGTTCATAAGGTGCCATGTAAGAACTGTGAAAAGTGCTATATAGGTCAGATATCGAGAAACTTTTTACATCTGATAGGAGTAAAATCCGAAGAGGGGTCCAATCCTGCGCACTAGCAGAACATGTTCATCAACTGGATCATCAGATTGATTGCGATAACACTGAGATTTTGGAAAGTAAATTCCTACTACAGAAGGATTTTATAAATATTGAAGAAAATTCGATGAACAAAAAAAGTGATACTCAGAATCTCAGTGCTATTTGCAATTATATTTTAAAAATAAATAAAGATGGTTGCCTCGTTGTGTTGGATTCTCCCGCTCCAGATGAATGATTAAGTTTGAGAGTTGAGGCATGGCAGAATTATGTTGTTCTTTCCTCGAAATTTTTACTATAACGCCATTGAGGAAAAAAAAATTTAATATTGCATTTCAGTCAATACTTTTGTAAATGTCCTGGTAAACTATTTGTTTATGTAATAATTCCTAACTATCGAGCGCAGGACAAGTGAATGTGTTCTTTATTTTGTCACACTTATAATTCGGTGTCCCTCACATTAGCACAGACCAAGAAACCATCGAGAATTAAAACTAGCAATTCTCAAAAATATTTTGGTACAAAAAAGGGAGCTGCCGATATTCTTAAGATTGGTATATTTTCCCAGAACAGATGAAATAAATTCCTCAGTAAAACGAATATTTTCTATTTGTGAACTAGAGTTTGACCCCAATCTTCATACCATTAATTTTTCACCAAACAGAACAGCAGCAGCAGTTGATATATACATCGTGAGTGCAATTGTTGTTATATTAATTTTATTAATCTTAGAAATTCTTTTCACCATGGAAGAAAAACTGGAAGACGCAAGGGAACAACTAAACATAACTCAACTGTCAAGCATGTCTCGTGATTTTATTGAATCTTGGTGAAATTAAATTTACTAGATTTTCCCCACTAATGATCTTGCACTTACGAAACTATCCAACAGAACCGATCCGATAAGTTGCAAGTGCAAGTCGGGGCTAGAATGAAAGCAAGCTGCTCTTTTGTCGCTCCAATCCATAAAATCAACATATAATTCTTCACGTTTTTGCTGACTTTACTGATAATATATTTTTTGCGATTACTGTGCCATGGCACAGTTTTTGATTTGGTTAAATTCTGAATTTCAGTTTTAAAGCTCATTTTCACCGATTCCCAAAAAACACAGGTTTTAGGATTTTTTGAATAAATGCTTAGTAGTAAATATAAATAATTGCCAGAATTTATATATTTTAAATCTGTCATGATAATGGCAATCTTTGATATCGATCGAATATTATTGTCATGTTACATTTTAATTGATTATTAATGTGTATCCTAATGAAACGTCAGAATCATAATGAGCCTCTTTAAAGTGCAGGTAGAAAATTATCAATCAAATAAATCAATTTAAGTATAAGAGTGGAAAATATTATGTTATGCAATGAGCATTTAATGGGAGCTATTGACATCAGTATGAGATTACGACTCGAGCCGTAGTCGCGTATCGTAATCAATGCGAGTGCCTTAATATCAATCAAATATAAGTTGCATAAGCTATTGCTTTAGGACCAGGAAAAATAATTACTTTAGCTTCCAAAACTTTGTAAGTAAAAAGTACCTATCAACTGCAAAATTGACAAATTTCAAATGGCATGGTTATGGCAATCTTTGAGGATCATTGTTGTGATGTTGCATTTTCATTGGTTATAAACACGTTTTGTAATGAAAATCCGTATCTTAATGGATCTCATTAAAGTAAAGGCGGTAAATGTTTAACAAATCAATTAAAGTGTATTGCAGACAATATTACGAAAAATCATTAAGTCTGGAATACACGAATTCTCGTCGAGAGCGCAGAAGAAACACGAGAATTTCTCGTTAAGAGAAGCCATTCTCCCATCTCATTTTGAAAAAAAAAACTTGAGAGAAATGAATCCCCCCGTTGAGATGCGAATAATATCAGGTAATTAATTTTACTTTAAAAAAATGCTAAGGAATTTCTCGCTCATTTCATTTAAAAAACCATTTGGAAATCGAGACGATGATGGCTAGTATATCAATTATTTTACTATATTTCACTTTATTTTAATATTATATAACATTTTTTTTTATTTAAGATCGATTTATTTTTAAGACCAAATTATTAGTGTACAAAGATCGGTGAAAATTTTTATTGTTTTGGTTTAACGAAAAGATTTATTGTGCTAGTGAGTGTTAACAAAATATAAACACATCATCAACTATAGACGAGTTCTGAACTTGAAGCCTAACTGATTTAACTCAGAAATCGATCTTAGAGTCCTTCGATCTGACAAAAACATCAAAATATCTTACTTACTATTTACATATAAGGGTTGGACCTGCAAATTCAATCAAGTAGATATTTGTCTTGACAAATTAAACTCATGTCTATCCAACCTTAATAATTTAAGTCTGCACCCCGGAATCATCGTTGACCAAGGGCCATTTTCAACTGCTTTGTTGTGACAACAAAGAGGCGTTAACTTTAACTTTACCATTAAATTAACTAACGCGATTTATTAGAAGGGTCAGTCTTCTGTCCTTTCTAATTGAATGCCATCGCCTAATCCGAACTTTGTCCTGCAAATCCAAATTAGTTCACATCTGTTGGCAGTGTTGCGAAGTTAGCTTACACATACAGGAAAGTCCTAAAGCAGGAAGTCGCAACGGCCTCTCTCTAACAAACTGCCTGCTATGATTTAAGCTTCGATAACAACGCGATGAAGATATAGGTAATGAATATCTAATGAGCTCAGTGTTCCGAAAATACGATGAAATTGCCAAAAGTTAGCAGCTGGGGCTCTAAAACCGGTTCAACTTTATTGGAAAATTAGTTAGTATATCTTGTATATAGAGTGGCTTTTCGTAAATATGGAACACGTTAATTTTAGGTTTCATATCAAGAATTCATTTACTGAATTTTACACAACACAAGGCATTCATCCTTGAAATATGGGAAAGCCTATGGCATGTCATTTTAAAGTGTGTTAAATGTTCTTATAACGGTATTAAAATTTTTAAGCTTGGGGCAGCAATTGCCGTTATTTGAGTTTAATCATAAAATAAAATAAGGTAGTGTGCTTGTGGAGCCCATACCAGAAGTATAACTTCATCCACACAAGACACAGTAACATTTTTTATTTTATGCAAATTCGCTGACATTAATGACAGAACAATCTATACATGAAACTCCGGCCCGTTCAGCGGTCGATTCTTGTTGGAGGAAGATAGCCGAGTTCGGTGCGGATGACAAGGAGGAGACGAATTTAAAAGATGGTTATCGTATGCTTGGTTTGTATTGTGGATCAGCCAGTATCAAAAATCGCCTCGGCGATTTCCCTCTCTACTTTCGTTACCGCTCGCTGTCACACATATGTTGTGACTTTTGTAATAGGTTCATTAGCTTACTCTCTAGGTACAGCTTATCTAAAGAAGTTTCACTTCAAAAGGTTTTTAGAAAAACAGAAACAATTCACATGAACAACAACAACCAGATGAGATTAAACTGTCATCTTGAAGAAAATGTATTTAATAACATAATTTATTGGAACATTTGGGGTTTTAAGCACTTTTGTTAATTTTTCGATCAGCAGGTAGACCATGCACTCAAATCTTACATACCAATAAGCCTATGATCATCATTAAAAACTCTAGAAATACCAGTTAACAGGTATATAGGAGATAATGTCTTTAAAATGTTCCCATTGAGTGAACGTCCGTATCCGTATCAAGCAGGTAGAACGATGGACTTAGCATTGGACAATCTCAACAGGCTAACTACAAAGTCAATATAGGTTAGAGATAGCAGTAGCCGCTTTTATAGATATAGAAGAGGCATTTAACCATGCTTCAACCCCTTTCATTAACGGGCTATTGAGGGGCATGCAAAGGCTAGCATGCCTCTGCACCACGGGAGCCATGAACTCGTATGCTACAGCAGTTATAGAGCTATTATTAGACCTACAACCAACACACATTTACATACAAAGATAAGCTAGGTCGGTAGCTCATAGACTGTTGCAAGGAGAAGTATCAAGAAGCAAGAGTTATGGCACCGACAACGAAAAACTGATGAAGGCAAACTACGTACTGGGCATGTCCACAGATCACACCACTTCGCAGGTTTGAAAACAATTTTAAGATCGTAGTACCAGAAAGGGCTACCAGTAAGGGCAGAGCTCGTCTGGTATACTGACGGCTAGAAGACGGATCAAGGTGTCAAAGCCGGCATATAAACCAACGATGAGAACAAGTCTTCCAATATCTATGGAAAATCTAGCCACAGAGTTTCAGACGGAAGTAACAGCCCCAGAAGACTTGCGCGAAGAAAATGGTGAACAGGCAAACCACTAATTAAGGGCAATAGTACAGTATCCACAGGTAGAGAGTTGCTGCAAAACATTGAACAAGCTAGTTAGTCAAAAACAATCTAATGTACGATGTATTCATTAACAGTATAGTTATTAATAAAGCTTTTACTGCCAAGTAAAAATTACTTCTGACACATAGTGACGCATAGTAGGTATATTTGCCTTCATTAGACCTATCTTCAAATAAAAATCTATATTTCGGTATAAATGTAACACTCATATTAGTTATAATATGAGCATCTAAACGGCTGTAGGGATCTAATCATCCTTAAATAAAATTACTTCTTGTAATATAACCCATTGACGTTACTTAATTATTCAAAATATTTTCCTTTGTATAACACAAAACCCTTATTTTTGAGAAGTTAAATATGCTTAATCCCAGAAAGGTATTTCTTTGATATTTAAATCCATCGGGAGAAAGGGTTCTGTGAAGGGATGTGTCTGTCATATGATAAAGCGATACACAGTACGTAGACTATTATTTTAACTACGCCTGAAAGCATTGGGTCTTTTAGTTAATCTATAGAACAATTTGCAATATTAAATATCCTAAGTGGTTTTAAATAGCTTAGATATCAGTTTGGGAATGTTACGATGTTACGTGGTAGCAAGCGTCACGTTTCTGGCGAGTATAATCGAAATTAATAAAAAAAAAGTTATTACAATAAAGTTATTAAAATTTTCTCAAAAAATTCTTCATTAATATTCCTGCCAAGTTTACTATATTTTTGTATACCATCTGCTAGTGATATTTTAATAAAATTACTATATTACAAATGTTATCTAATTTATCATGTTGTGCACAAGCAATTAATTGAATTTCTAAAGCTATATTTTTATTTTTTATAAATAAGTATATAACTTAGTGGTAATAAAACAAATCAAATAATTATGAAGAATCATTTAGTTTCAAACAAACTCTGTAAAAAAATCGAAGATGAAAAATCTATCATTAGTAGCTAGGTAGTAGTAATCTATAGGTATATTATTTTATTTCCTTTTTCCCCGCTTTTAAGTACTGTAAATCTTATACATGGCATGTTATATTGAGAACCTGTTATTGCCAATGGTTTGCACAAGGATACCGTTTATTTTTCATTACTCTCATCTGTACTCGACGATCTTCGGAAGCGGTGAAATGCATCAGAATTACCCAGGCATTTACGGTCAAATGAATTGCTTTCAACAGCTATTTTAGTGTAGTGGTCAGGTCGCTATGGGGGCGCAACCAACATAACTAACCAAAACTAACCCAAGGCATGCTCAAAATGACGAAAAATAAAACTTCTTACGAGCATAACCTTAAAAAAATTATAATAAAACGCGTCATGCCATCGACGAGAATCGAACCCGGGCCGCCGTATCACAAGCACAGGATCTGACCACTGCACTAAAAGACCTATTGAAAGCAATTATTTGGACCGCAAAGACATGGGTAATCTTCACGCCTTTTGCTTTTCATCTTACACAATTATCTGCTGCCATGTAAGGGAAAGTACGAGAAATAAAGACCTATAAAAGAAATAGACAGATTTGTTTACTAAATATGGAGACGTCAACATCGTTCCCCTCCTTCTTTCTCCTAATAAAATAGTACGCAAAGCGTAGTATTACTTACCGCTACTGCGGAGCTGTTGCCGATGGCACCTAAGAGTAAGGCAGCTTGCTTTTAATAACGGGACAGAAAAATTATATTTATTAGAAAATGGAGCATGTCAAAATATATCTTTTTCACTTTAAAGTATGCCCTGTAGATTATAATACTAACATAAAAACATTTATATTACAATCATGAATCAAAATGGAAACACAAAAAAATGCGAAGTGTATACCTATTTTCCGCTAGAAACTTTATGTAAACCAGACTCTATATCACAACTTCACCACTTCACATTGTTCACGAAATCAGCGGTACTCTCTCATGCCGCGCACACCGGCAACGTCGCGTAGCCGGCAGTCGTCTAGAAAGAACTGCCCGCCATGTTCATGAAAACAGAGTATCCATTCATTTGAACCCAAATATTACATTTCATGCGTAAGTAAATAAACTCATAATCGTACTCTGCGAACATTATTTTAGAAAAGTAGGTACCTATTTTAACTATTTCTTGTTTGCTATTACATATTTAAAGAGTAGCGAGTTAATAGATCCGAGGTTCCTTAGCCAAATTATTAGTTGCAAAACTTTATAGAAAAATATTTAACGTTTCAAATTTAGTTGTTGATATGTCATGCAGCAGAAAAATAGGTGACCCTAAACAATAATACAATCAAAATTACTTCGACGCGTAGCAGACAATCGAGAGTGCTCATTTTCAATTGGTTGTATTCGCGTAGGTATAACTTAACATTATGCGACCCCGTTCACAGGGCTTCAGAGTTGCGCGCGCATCATATTTCTGACAATCACATGCGTTGTTTTATGTTTACATCTCTATTTTTACATTTCCACTTTATGCAATGCCCTCGGCTCGTGCTGCGTGGCGCAACCAACAAAAACTAACCCAAACTATGTTAGCGTGTGGAACCTTCGGCAAAATGCACTAAAGCGGAGTTTTATCCACAATACCGAAACAGAATTATTGCACTCCATGTACGTTTCGCTAACCATGACCACCATCAGGAGATGATTATAATAGTTATAATAATATCCTGATGATGCTAAAATAGTTAGCGAAATGCGCGTCGAGTGTAATAATACTGTTTCGGTATTGTGGATAAATCTCCTTTTAGTAACCCAAACTAAGCTAAGGTATGCCAAAAAACAAATTAACCCACAAAAAAAATAGAAAAAACCTGCAAGGGACGGGCGTCGAACCCATTGCCCTCGCATTCTTAACAAAAGCGTTACCACTTGAGCCAAGCTTCTACACATCTGCTATTCTCAAAAAGACTTATACCAATGCGTGAAGTGAAAAAATGTAAACAAAAATTACAAGAAGCCTGTGTCCGGGTTCACGTAATGCGTGATGTCTTCTGTAGGTACACAGTTACTCTTCGCTCTCACTGGTCACTGGTTGGGCGGTCGTTTGTCAACTTTTTCTATTCTGTGATTGTTTGTTTGTGCATTGCCAAATGCCTTTATTATGAAAATTAATTCAGGATAATGTTTTCGCACATATTTTGGGTTAGTTTGTGATGGTTGCGCCTCCGAACCGAGCGGAGGGCCAGGCATGAAGTGATCAAATATTTGAAGACAAAGCACAACGATGGACCTGTACGCCTGATACAAATATGTTACAGGTTATAACATTTTCACCCTTCCGTTTTTATTGTTTAACTTTTAAATTTTTATTTCGATTTAAATTGAAATTATTTGGATAAATAAAATTAAGAGCTAAATGTTCCTTGAGTTACCCTGTCGCTGCTCATATACGTCTTATTGCGGTGGCACTATAGGTGTGAGCTCGAATTCTGAAAATTCAATTAAGTATGGGCGCTAGATCTAAAGTAGACCGAAAGATAAGAAAAGATAAGCTAAATTGTCAGATTACATTATCCTTAATAAGACATCAATGTAAGGAAAGTAAACGCAAGAAATAAAAGATATGTTTTCCTAAGAAATTTGAATAATAATCTTTGACTCTACTGAGTATCCTCTACATTTACATCCGAATTCCAACTACCAATTACACTCGGTATCGGTAAGATAGAATAAGCAATACTTAACAAGACTGATCCTAGATTCAATATAATGAGATAGTTAATGTATATGAAATTTTCCATACGACCCTATTTAAAATTACTGGTCCCGATAAGCAAATAGCCCTTAAGTTACAATCAGACCACTAATAAGTCAAGAATATTTCAATACATAATCCCATATTAATTTTGATCAAAATGGTTTACCAATTAACAAACTGCATAGGTAAGATAAAATAAGCAATACTTAACAAGAACTTCGATCACATATTGTATTTAGAAAATATGTCAAATTGGGATATGTCTTTGAGATAAATTCAATTTACATTAAATTTAAGGCTTACCCTTAAAAAAGTTAAATATAGCCAGATATTATCACTACTTGCTATGTAGTAACTAGAGATAAGGCGAAATACACATTCTTGTTACACGCATAGAAGCATGCCAGTCACTGGAAAGTGCGTGCTACTTGCATGTGTGACTCTTGTTTGATTTTTCTGTGCAAGTAGTGCGATTTCGCCGACCGAGTGGAGGTGGAGAGGGAGAAAAGCATGCAAGTCGTGTCGAAATGTGTGTGATAACGTCGTTGCCATGCTATTTTACTAGCATGTGTATTTTTGGTAGTCCAAGGACAAGTGGTTAGCGTGCAAGTTACTGGACACTGGCATGCTATTTTACTTGCATGTGTATTCTCGCCTTAAAGATAATTAAGAAATAATAGTTTACAAAAATACACAAATGGAAATTTCCAAAGACTAATACCGAGTATGTACGTAGTATTTAATCACTATAATACATAGCACTCATTAAAGAGAATTATTTTGATTGATCAGATCAAAATCCAAGTTACGAAACTTAAAGTTAAAGATATATAATCTCGTTTTGAGATACGGGTAAGATAACTGTACAATAAGATAAATGTACAAGATTAATCAATGATAAGATAAAGGTAAGATAAATCTGTGAGATACGGTAAAGATACTTAAAATTAAATTTTGAAATGTTGGTTTTTCTGTTAAGAAAGATCAAATAGTGATGAATTGTGCAAACATTTCGAAAAAAAAGGATCACTTGTCTTATTGGGATTCCAGACGAGAACGCTTCTTCAGCAGAGTGGTTTCATAACCACGGAGTCATCCCGACCATTTAATCTCCACTTCCCAATCCTACCCACCAGGTTACAATCTTAGGAATGAAACGAGTTCTGGAATCTCTTGATCTTCTCCTACAGTCTCCTCATTTGCCCATATGAATTGAAATTAAGTACTATCACTCGAACCAGTTCAAATTCAGGATTCCATTAAAGTTGAAGTTACAATTAGAGTAAAGTTAGGTAGAGTTAAGAGTAAATTTCAAAGTAGAATTAAGAGCCTGAAATGAAATAAAACGAACATCAGACGTATCAAAATGGCGTCCTCGTGCTGCTGAAAAAACTCGCCATCACTCACATAATTACCTGTTGGTCGGTTCTCCTTCACTGTCAGCTAATCCATACTAAGATGCCATGGAGTCAAAAATTATTACAATCCAGCCTAGCTGCCATCAATTTCCAGGGAAATTAAAAAATATTTTGACGCCTCCGTCACCACCTATCTCCTTTTAGGCCTGAAGGTCTAATCGAAAAGGGACTCGTCTTTCAGCTACCATCGGTTTTATTCACCCAGACTCACAAAAACTGATTTCCGCAGGATGACACGAAATCAACCTACAATACCCGAGTCGACACGAGGTCAATTCAAAGACCGCCAACTAAGTAAACATGAACTCACTTCCTAATTAGAACATTCCGCAAAAAACTCGATCAAATCTCCTTCACAAGACATTCTGAATTATGTAACTGTCAAAACAAAGCACCTAGTTATGTCACAAATTAAAGAAAAGCTGTAAAATTCATAGATGCACAGTAAATTCAAGATACCGGCAATCATATATACTAGTATGTCTGCAGTCCAGTGGCGTTGACAAAACAATTACATTAAAAATAATTCCAATGGCGTGCTAGATTATATTGAGGTTTGCGAATGTAAGAAAATAAATTAATTGTTTTTGGATATTTAATCGCGAATTGTTACAGAAAATTCAAAATTACTGACATTGGAACGAACATATCCAAATGATTGTTACAAGGTTGCAGATTAAAAGACACACACACGAAAAATTATTTTTCCGCATTTTTTCCATTAGGAAACAAATGCAGCTCATTTCTTGTTATTTTTTTAGAAAAATTATTATTTTTAATAGCGCTATTGTTAACTAGACCCGAAAAATACTTTATATTTTCTCATAAAACAACAAACATTTATAACAAAATTATAAAATATGTGAGCAATATACTAATAAAAAACACCATAAAGAAGTTACCAAGTGGACTATTTTGACGATCACTTTTTTGAAGAATCGTGCATCGATGGCCACTGCCATGCATTAATAAAACTCGTCTTGAGACAATACTTCAAGATAAGAATTCTCCGACGAGATGCATAGCTCTCTTCTGAATGGAATCCAGCAGCTTTAGAAGGTGTGAGAAATATTCTAAGCTCGGTTTTATTTGCGCTTTGTAGAACAAGAGCAGCTGCTGCGGTGTATAAAGTTTTTTGTTGCCAAATAGCGCACCAAGCTTCTGCGAGGCTGATTTTGCGATGTTAGCAACGTGGTCATGCCGAGACATATTGCAATTAACCGAGACACCCAGTAGTTCGATTGACGAGGATGAAGGAATGGGCGATCCTGCCATAATGATATCATGGCCCGCCGTATTGGCTTTCTTAGTAAACGTGGCTGCTTGGATTTTTCCCGCATTGAACTGGACCAAATCCTTATCGCCTCTGGTTTGAACCTCCTCCAGACCTTGATTAATTGTTGTAATCTGCTCCTGTCTGCGGTGATAAATCTCAGTCGCTGGTAAAAGTTTTTCTGATCTGAATTGGGAAACAAGGGTAATTTCATTTGCAAAGCTATAAACAGGCTTATTGGGTCAGCAGGTCATTAATATAGATGAGAAATGGAGTTGGTGAAGGTATGGCATCCTGAGGCACTCCCGCATTAATGATGAATGTGTCTGAGATGTGTCCATCAACTGCAACGTGCCGAGATCGGTTCTTAAGAAAACTGGAAAACCAGCAGAGACGCTGGCAGTCTTGGCAGTTTGTTGAGCAATCCATTATGCCAAACTCTGTCAAATGGTTTCGAAATACCCAACGCAATCGCTCGAGATTTCCGTAGTTCTCAATTGCCCTACTCCATATGAGTGACATAGGCCAATATATCTCCTGTCGATCTCTGTTTGCGGAAGCCGTATTGGTTATCGCTAATTATTCTGTTAGTCTCGAGGTACTTGAGTAGTTGCCGATTGACTACACGTTCCATCACTTTAGAGATTATTGGAAGCAAGGAAATTTGACGATAGTTTGGGAGCGTAATTTTCTTGCCTTTTTTGGAACAGCGGGTATGTATGCCCTTTTCTTTAGCTGTAGTTGCCGTGACGCCGCGTTCGTCCGTCAAAGGTGAATATACATTTTTTTAAAGCTATTACTTACTGCCTTTGCTACCGACCAGAAATTCCTGGAGCCACTGGGGCATTGCAAAAGTTTATTCCTGCTTCTTTGATTGTGTTTGTTCTTAGTCCCATCAATCACACGCTTGCATTTATATATACAGGGTGAAACAAATTCGCTTCTCACTATAGTGTTGCGCAATTTAAAGGTCATTCAAATGCCGTTGAGAAATTTAGAAAATTCCGACTACTTCCGGAGATATCCATAATAAACCGAAAATCAGCTGTTTTATTTTTATTTTTACCTGATTTTATTTCAAGAGATAATATAAAATAAATTTAACATTATTATGCCACTTTTTCTCCTTTATAAGATGGCAGTATTAAATTTTAAATCTGACGTTTCTTGTCAACTTAATTTTTTTAAATACGGACCTGGATTTTTTATTTAATTTTTTGGAAGCTTTTGGTTTCCCAAAATCAGGTCAAAAAAGATCGCCCCATCTCTGTCTAACACATTATCTCTTACGGAAAAATTCTAGATTTGTTGATTTATTGGTGTGTAATACATCGTTGGTGTAAGGAGACAAAGGCTTCTAAAAAATTAAATAAAAATTCCAAGTCCGTATTTAAGAAAATGAGGTTGATGATGGTGGCCTGGACACGAAACGTCAGATTTAAAATTTGATACTGCCATTTTATAAAGGAGAAAAAGTGGCAACAATAATGTTAAATTCATTTTATATTATCTCTTAAAATAAAGTCAGGAAAAAATAAAAATAAAATAGCTGATTTTCGGCTTATTACGGATATCTCCGAAAGTAGTCGTAATTTTCTATATTTCTCCATGGTATATCAATGACCTTTATATTGCGCAACTTTGCCCCAATTTAAACTTTGCTGTATCTCTTATCGTTTACAAGATCCCAGTAGTGAGAAGCGAATTTGTTATATATATGTCGTAGCCACATTCTAAAACCCGCCGTTTTATAAAATGTCTAGACATTTTACAAAAGGCGGCCAGATTGTCAAATTCTCGTTTAACATTTATTATTTTCCTACGTGGCTAGTCGGTTTGTAAAATGCCTAGTCGTTTCATAAAACGGCGGTCAACACGCGGCCAGATTATCAAATGTTTAAGATTAACTTCGGCTTGACATTCTGGCGGGTGAGACGTTGTAGTCATTTCGTAAAATACAAGTTTTATTTAAAAGTTAGGGCAATCAAAATTTTAATCAATGTATTTAAGTATGTTATATGGGTAAGTCTTGGGTTAGTTTTGGTTAGTTCTTGTCGATTGAGCCCCCGTAGCGAGTGAACCCCGCGGAGGGCCATGCAAAGCCATAATAATACCCGGATCGCAACTGAGCAAGTTGCGATCTGTCAGCCGGGGTATTATTATGGCTTTGCATGGACCTCCGCTCGCTTCGCTCGGTATGGAGGCTCAATCAACAAGAACCAACCAGAACTAAGTCAAGGCTAACCCAAACTAACTCAAAATTAAGAAGAAAAGGTAAATAAGACATGGAACGTAACTTGAGTTTTAGCTGCTTGTGATTTTCTTAACATTTGACAATCTGGCCTCGTGTTGAACGTCGTTTTATAAAACGCCTGGACATTTGATAATACGGCTAGCCAGACAGCAAAATAATGAAAGGTAAATGAAAATTTGACAATTTGGCCGCTATTTATAAATTGCCTAGGCGTTTTATAAATAGCGGCCAAATTGTCAA
>MU181967.1:254669-267271 GCA_016904865.1 Pissodes strobi
CGCTAACACGTTTTTATTTTGCATTTTTCTACTAAATTTTGATATTTTTTCGCTGCAGTTAATATCAAGGAATATCTACATCATCTTAATTTCAATCAAGCTACTCAGTCTTTTTCAGGTCATCCGTGTTCGGCTGTAAGGCTTTTGACAGTGCAATTGGATACTTTTATGAGCCGATTAAACATTTCCCATCAGGCGAAGTATGCTGCTTTACTGAAATTGCGAGACCAAAAAAATCGTGGACTAATTTGAAACTAAACTGTTGCGTTGTCAGAATTACGTATTACGAATATATTTTGTTTTAAATTGATAGCGAATTTACCAGCTATTTCAACTGCCCTAAAATAGCACTCGCCAACCTATCTCTTACCTTTTTGTTATGGAAAATATTATATAAAGCCCCAGATTCAAATTGAAAATAAAACGATTAGAAATTGAAAATCGGTACTTTAGAAACACCCTGTAACTATAGACGCAGGGAGATTGATCTACCCTGAGAACATCTTTAATTTTGTTCATTATTAAGAAAACGTCATTTTATTCCCTCTAATGCAAATATGGTTATAAAAGAGATAATGCATATTAGCATTTTTCAATACCATAGAGTCTCATTTTCTTATCTGCCAAAAACTACTGCGATAAGGAGATATAGTTGAGCCTTTTAACGGTGCGGGAATGAAACGGTTTGAAAATCTAATATGAAATGTTCAGATAAGAGAGTTCTTTGTTTGGACCGATATATAGATTTTAAAAAGGTATATCTCACAAATATAACGTTTTCTACATATTTCTCATAATATCAAGACCTCTATGACAATATGGAATTAAGATAGGAGGAGAATGTATAGGATCTGGGGGAAGTTCAAACAGGACAATGATTGATGCACACTCAACACATCTAAAAACGCCGAAATTTTATCATTCTCACATTTTACTCTTTTGGAGCGTACGTAGTATCTCTATCACTAATTATTGGGACACAGCAACGTTACGATCATAATATTTAAATTTCATATATACAGCACAGTTCCAGAAGTACCAATAAATAAAAACCTTTTTATTACCAATTATATTATTAGAATAGCATGACCTCCGAGTCGAAAACGGAATAACTTTTGGACACCACAGAGTTAATTCAATCGATAACCACTTTCTCGTGATTGAAGTATCATTTCATAATAAAAAGGTAGTTACATATTTGCATTCGCCGAACCCTTTATCAACCCTTCAGTCGAGCACCTAGAATTGATACGTCCCTTGGTAGCTAATTAATTTACGGTAAACCATACCTAGCGCAGATTTAAATTAAGCAAAACTTATTAAACAACTTATAGTACTACCTGGAATCTAGTAGACAGTCGTCACCATCATATTTCAAAATAGCATCGCCAAATATTTGTGCTTATTTATTAGCAGATCATTTCGAATAACTGCAAGTAAACTAAAATCAAATACCTGGCCTATATTTTGTGACATTATATAAAATAGAAACTGCGGCTAATACATGCTATCCCAGATAAAACTGTTTATCACTCAAGGTGCTTTCAATGAGCTAAATGTCAAATAAAAATTATTATGCTACGAAATACTTACCCTGCCTTAAAAGTTGCAACAGAATCAGTGTAAGTAGGAATTAACTAACTTATTCATAAATAACAAAATTAGTTCGAGGAATATAATGAAATCATGAGGCAATGAGAATGTAAGCTGATTGACATAAATGAATAAAATTAGACTAGTCCAACAAAATGTTACTTAGTTTAACTACCAAGCTCTAGTGCTCCCTTAAACATTTAAATGTTGTAAACCTTGCTTAAATATATTAACTTATTACGTAAAAGCTATATTATAATGGTACATAATTTTAAAAACCAACACAGGAGTCGTTTAACACTAGGATATCTATCTACTAACGGACATAAAAACAGATTGCTTGATTCATTCTTAAAACTATTTCGTACGCTTAACAATTTCTACAATTCGCCTTCAATGCGTAAGTAGTAATTTCGAGATTAAAAAATAAACATAAAGTATAACTATTGAATCACAATCGTCACTTCAATATAACGTCTAAGAGGATTTAAGTTTAAAGAAATTCTACTAAAAACTAACAAACATATAATAATTGTAATAAACTAATAACATAACGAATTTACAGTAACCAAATGTCACCAGGAATGAAAACCTGACTTTATTATATCTGTATGTTGATTAATACCTCCTTTGGAAGACAATTTCTAAAATGTAGCGTACATCACCGATTAGTTAAGTTAAGTCTTAGGATAGACCGTTGCGGTTTTGGCTGGAGTTCCAAGAAGAAACCTAATTGGCTATATATTAAATAGCCAATTTTTATCTTAATTCAACCAAAAAATATGTCTGAAGACAATTTTAAAAAGATAAAATGCTGCTTTGTTTGTTCTTGCACACGACTTAAATGTTCCTGTTTACGTATGCTTTAAAACATTACTATGCCGACAGTAATAATGTGTAATTTACTATAAAAAACATATAGACACAAATAATAATTCTGCAAATAGAATCGGAATGTATATAATTTTGAATTAAAATGTTTAACAATGATGACTCTGACACATTGCAGCAATGTTTAAAATTTAATCAGTTTTTCATTCCAAAGATAACAGTTACCAAAATGCAACAACGTAACAAAGAAAACTAAACTCAAACCTCCAATTTGACAGACAAATCTAACGGGTTCTGGTCAATTGAAGGCGACAAAATTCATCGAGGCGCAACCCTGCCAACTCTCTCCACAGCAACCCCAGATCTAAATCCATTGCATCCGGTGAGGCTTCGCACCTTGGAGTAGTAGCATTTTCTCGACTTCTAGGCGGACTAACTATATTCCGTGGCGGATTAATGGTGTTGTTTGGTGGCGTTATAGCTCCTATTGGAGGATTATAACTTGCAGCACCAAACAGTCTTGCTGATTGGCTGACTTGGGACGAAGGACTTAGGTGCCCAGGTCCTACCTGACGCAATAGAGAGCCTGGGGGCAGCATAGGAGATGACGGCTTGATCGCACGGGGGGCCGCATGCTATGGCCACAAAATAGACGTTCGTGATACCTGACGGGTGTAGCAGAAGCCAAGAGGCTTGACGAAGTGGGTGTCCATGGTGCGGCAATGTGGGCATGGGACCATGTGGCTATAGTCACTGAAGAAATTCAGCCGTTGTGCCGGGTGCAGAACTGGCTTGTAGCAGGAATTACACTGAAACAAACGGAATTTCTTAATTACATTAAACTACTAAGAAAATATAGATATTCAAATACTGTAAATCCAAAAACACTAAACCCTTTTAAACTACATTTTAAGGAAACAAAATCCTACTGGTAAATATATACCACAAAATGAATTACTATTTCACAAGCACCTATAATATATATAGCGAAAATATAAGAGGAAGCAAATATGAAATCTATGTTTATTAATACACGATATAGCGATATATAGGTACTATTCTGCAATCTTCGTTATTCAGAGAAAACTTGGAGGTATTGCTAATAACTGATAAATAAATAAAAACAGTGTAAGGAATAATTTTATGGACCACAAAGGGGCTATATGGAAAACCTAAATTATGTACTACTGCCAAATACAAAGACGAATCTTTCGGCCAACGCCATGAAAACCTACAGTGGAAGATGTGGGAAATGTGGGGATGGGGTCCAATAAAATAGAAACGTATTGTACTCTCAAATTATAAGCGATTGTTTCCATCGTATGAAAATCGTCAAGTTTATGTAATAGTTAGTAATATATTTTTTAAAAGATTTCAATTGGCAAAAACATCTAGAACAAACTAGAACTAGACAATACAAATATTTTTAACAATTCGTAATTATGTACTTTTGAAAATTACAGAAATGGGCGAATGGCTCAATACACATTTCCGAATGCATCCAGAAAAAACTCAGATCAGATTCATTCTATCATATTATTTTTAAAACCTTACTGAAAGCTGCTCACTAAAAATATAAAAATAAACCGGAGAAAAACTGGACGAAATAGAAAAAAGATAAAAACTAAATGCACGGAAAAAATGGCCTCATTCCAAATTTAAGTGATCGTCAGGGAATTAATTACAAATTTTAGATTTCGGGGAGGTGTAAGGAAGGTTTTGTGGGAACAATCAAATACTGGGCAAGTAAATACATATATGTTGAAGCCAAATTAAAAATGTTGGAAATTTATTTTTAGGACCCCAAACCTTAACAAGATGATTTTTTTAGCATTTACCGGATTTGTATCAGAGGCCAACTATTTTTTTTTCCTCCAAATCCAAAAGTGTGATACGATACTAAATTAGACCACCACATATTTAAAAAATTACTAAAATAAATGCTAATTCCAAATTTAGATGAACCTTATTTAAAGTTTTGGATAATGGCGCATATAATTCTGGGATATCTATACAGAGTGTTCCTTAATAACATGCTAACATTTAAGGGGGTGATTCTTACACCCATTTAAAGAAGAAGACTTCATATGAGTGTATGTCCTAAACGTTTAAACTTATGAGATACAGGGTGGTAAAGATTTCAGTAAAATATCTATTTTATATTTTATATAATAACTGTGATACTATAGTAGATATCTTTATGAAATTTGGAACAATATCTTCTATGCATCAAGATTTATTGTACAAAAAATTTGTATGTCAGTGGCGCCCAGGCGTCCGTACGGGTTCTGCATTGAATATTTTTGGAGAAAGAAATGGTACCCACTGCGTTCTCTTAACATAAAAATTATTTTTGAATTTCTCATCCATTTCTGAGTAAATTTGATCTCTTGATTTTCTTTCGACTAGTTTTCGCTTAAAAAAATAAAAATCGTTCTACTTCATGATCAAATTACTAAAAATCTGATGTGATGACTGTTGCGTGGAACTCATTCCTGCATCATTGGAAAGAAAATTGAGAGATCATATTTGTTAAAAAATTAATGAGAATTCTAAAAATTTTTTTTCTTGTCAGATGCACCGTTCTTGATTAAAACAATTAAATTAAATTTGCTTCATACCGCAATACCGACTAATAAATGGGTACCATGAATAGTTATCCTGGAATAAATAACGTTTTTATCCGATCGGACGAAAAACGACACCTTTCGGATGTGTTTTCTCACCGCAAAAGTCATGATTCCAGTAAATTGTATTCGTTGCTTGGCAACATGCAATAGCTGTACAAGAATAGAAAATAACTGTCCGGGAATATAACATTCCCGTCCTAGGCCGGGAAAGTAACATTTCTGTCATATTCAAACGCCTTGTTTGTCAGATCTGACGTCTATCAAAAGTAACATTTAGCTGTAGTTTCCGTAGCTACGAACTTCAAGCTCGCTCGATTCAAGTTGAGTTGAGCACTACGTATATGGTCTGGCAGATGGTAATGCAACAGAAGCATATGTATTTTTCAGAAAAGACATCCTAATCATGCCCTGCAAGATAGCCGAATCTTTTCAAATATTCATCGTCGACTTAGCGAAACTGGTAGTTTCAATAAAGGTGCTTAGGAAGGTAGATCTCGTATTGTCAGAACACCGGAAATTGAGAAAGCGGTGCTGTAAGAAAGCAACGAACATCCTCAGACGAGTACGAGGAAGATCGTTAGGCTCTGAATATTTGTCACCAAATTGTTTGGCGTATTTTGGCTGATTTTTTGTTATATCCACACCATATTCTAAGAGGACAGGCATTACGCCACAGGGATTTTCCACAGCGTGTGAACCTGTCAATGGTGTTTTCAGAGTATTAAAATAAATCCGCAGTTTGAGTGACAAATTTTGTTCCCAGACGAAGCATATTTTTTTCGAAATGCTTTTCAAAACAATCATGTGGGCGGAGTTCCCATGCCATAACCGAAACCCATTTTCAAGACCAATTTTTCGTTAATATATGGGCAGGAATTATTAGTAATCATCTAATAGGTACATTGTTTCTGCCAGGAAGCCTTGATAGGCATTTTCTAGAAGAAGAACTACCTGGGTTGCTTGAAGATGTGCCAATTGAATTAAGGAACCGAATATGGTTCATGCACGATGGAGCTCCTGCTCATATCAGTGTAATTGTCCGAATTACACTGAAATTTCTCTCCTGATCGGGACTTAGGAGAACCTCAGCCGCTGCCACCAAGATCCCCCGATCCTAATAGTTTGGATTTATTTTTATAGGGACACCTTAAGACTGTTTTTTATTCAGGTGAATGAATGCAAATGCACTCTCATTTTCGCACGGAATACAGTATTCTCTTGGATTCGTCAAATATTGCACTTGATGCAACACCCCTGCTTACTCCGGGAGTAAAACCAACAAAAACTGACTGAAGCTAACCCGAATTAACCAAAGAAATTAATTATTCTATTGTCAAAAACGAGAAAGGAAAATAATTAGTCAATGCAATTTTAAAGTTAAAAATAGCAAAACAGTAGAAACCTCGTTCGCTTTGTCAAAAAAACTATGACTTGACAAAATGCACGATCTTTTTACTATTTTGCTATTCTTAACGTTAAAACTGCATTTACTAATCATTTTCATGTTTAAAATTCTCGAATTTGACAACAGGGGTGAATTTGCTTAAAGAAACACCCAGCGCTTCAAATTGTCTTAGGTTTTTCAGCTTCAGTAGTGTCACCAAATTACCACTTGTGAGGCAAGTAGAAGCAGCCTTGAATAGAAATTTTCATAAAGCCGAAGTGGAGTAATAGGTAATAAATAATTCATCCCACAAACATGTATCCGCCACAACAATATACAACACAGCTCTAATTTTATAGACATGAAAAATTTAAATGTATATAAATAATCATAAAACCGAGATTAATAGCTTTAAAAATTCATATTGAAAACTATTAGATATTTACGGTATTTAATTATTACCTTTAACTAATAAAGTAATGCGATCAAAATTAATTGGCACATATAATATGTCCTATTTCAGAATTAATAAAAAATATAAAATACATATATCCTGTTAAACTTAAACATCTATTATTCTTTTAATGTCAACTGCTTTGATGTGAATAAAATAAAGTTGGTTTATCTTATCATGTTTCAAAGATTTCTAACTAGAATGATTGCAGATTCTTTAATACTAAAAATTCACTTCTAATTTAAATTTGTTGAGAGTTGAGACGGTGGTTCTGAGAGATTGGCTGATGTACGCTTTTTATGTACTTTTACAATAGCATATATCCTTCCAGGATAATACTGATTGCCTGTTTAGGCGATTTTTTTAACCTTAAGTACATTCTGAGGTGGAATATTTTTAAATAAACACCCTGGTAATTTGTTTATTCAACTTTGCAAGGGTCAACCTCTTAGTTACTTACAAGTTCCTTGACCATCACATGAGTTTAATTTTACCTGCAAACGTTTATAATAATAAACCCTAGGTATGGCCTAACTATATGCATAATTTACTTCGGGAGTTGACATTAAGTGGAGCTTGAACTTGTGTAATTTAATGCAGCGAAGTTAATTATTACTATAATAGTCCCCCAGAGTAGTGCGGAATTCACAGCGACCATATGTTTTATGAAGTAAGGTGTCAATTTTATCTTCTCTTTCCATTACGGTATTATAATATTATATACGTGAGTATAAAATAATTGTTTGGCTGTTTACAAAATTGCGCTTTGCAAAAAGAAACTGTCGAGGAAAGTCAGTTCGTTTTATTTTTTAATATGCAATTCTGTTCGTTGCTAATGAACCCAGACAGAAAAGCAAATAATGATAAAAAAGAAAACGGATATTTTCTAATTTCATCTAGAACATTCTCCTTACAAAATTTGTCGTACAAAATAACTGGAAAATTGTTCACTTAGGCGAAAAATATACTTTTCACTGAAGTTAAGTACCAATTCTAAGGCATATAAAATCAAAATAGAACTGCAAGAAAACACTTACTTTGATTCTTTCAGTGCAGCATGGCATAGCAGCAAATATGTCGTATGAATACATGCTGCCTAAAATCAATGAGGACCCATCCCATTTTTGATTGCAGAATCTGCATACGATTGCTCGTCCGTTAACGCCCTCCAGACAAGCCATGCATACAACCGTTAAGAACTGGGTGCGACCCTCAACTTTCACCTGAAAAAAAAAACAAGAGCTATAATAAACTAAAATACGCCCACGATCTGTCATATGTGAAATATTTTTGTTTCTGCATGGTAACGTGTAATAATTATGGTGACAATACAAATGAGACAATCAGAATGGTTGCCTCGCGTCATAAAAATTTGATGAACTCCAAAAAATATTTATATTTCGTTTATAGTATTTTTATTGTGTTGTAGTAATGCTGATTTATTATACATATTTTTACCTAAGATTAAACCGTGTTCATTATCCACCGCGGTGGAATACTTTAAAAGTATGAAAATTGAGAATAAGTATTTCCAAAATAGGGCCTTTTATAGGAATCAATTACCATTTTGCGTAAAACTAATAATAAAACCATCTCACGATACCATTTAAATTACAACAATTCATTCTGAAACTTGCTAATAACTAAATGTTTAACTTAAACTATGTTTTAACATAATAGCTAGGATCAGCTTTTCTCTTCCTTGGTTTTGTTAAGGTTTCACTAGCTTGAGCATATCAGTTTTATTTTTTGTCAATTAATTGCTTTGCAGCACTCATCAGTGTAATGGACTCAACTAAATTTGATTTTGAAAAGTTTACCAATAGGCCAAGCGACAGGGGGTTGCTATTTGCAAAAGGTCGAACAGAAATGAAATTTTGTGGGATGGTAGAGATAGGTCCCCTGATAGTACATCTAAGTTTGCGACCTCGGGGGGGTGCCGCTCGAGGGGTGGGGGGATGAAAACTCTGCTTCGCGGCGCTTGGAGGAAAATAGCACCGTTGGAGTAGGTGCTATAAAAAAAAAGTTCAAATAAAATATGTATAAAACAAAATTACGCACAACTTTGGTTTTATGCACTTTTTCGCTCCGACCAATATTTTCTGCTCTACGGCGCGCCAAACTTGGGGGGTAGTTTGCAAATTTTAACAAAATCAGAGTTTAATTGCGGATTGAATCAAATATGGCTACCAAACAATTCTGGTATATTTTTTTTTCTGTAAGAGTAAGGTTTTATAAGTAAACTAATGCTTGATTCGTTAAATTTGACCTTATATTATAAAAGATATGATTTTTTGAAGTGCGCCCTTACATACTTGGATATGGGCATTTTTCATCTATCACGATCTACGGTCGATATTTTCTTAGTATTGCTGACCTACAATAACTTTTTTTATTTTAGTGCAAACATAATACAAGAAAATATAATTTTCAACTCGTTTCCACACCACCCTTGAGGTAGAGCTGATCGGCGCGTTCCACGGTCGATATCGGAGTTTTATGACATTAAATTGAGTCCTCATCGTCCTCTGTTGGATCGGAAACGTTTTCGGCATCTTCTGCGATGTCTTCCTCCAGCAAAATGTGGTTACTAATGTTTTCGCAGGACGTCCCAGTACAGTATAAACACAAATCCGAACATTTCAATCCTGCTTTACGGCAACCACAAGCAGGACCACAACCTTTCTGACATCTACAGGAGATAGTCTTAAGCAGAACCTCTTGAGCTGGTTCCTTTAAGATGCGTATAGCGTCTAGTCCTGTTGCGGTTTTTCGCCATCCATGATCTTCTGGAGTTTTGTGGACTCCCCGCCAGTTTTGAACTTGACAATAGGTTCGTAAGGAATGATGATAGCACGCATCGGGTGTTGGTGGCAGTGACGCAAGATTAAAGGAGTTTTTGGAGACGGCCCGTACAAAGTCGGTATACCGCAGAGAATCTAACGTGAGATGTTTGCTGTCTGCACCATACTGCCGCAGCATAAACAGTTCGCCAGCGGCTGCTACTTTCGTGAGTTCTGCATTCGGGTCATCAAATACCTCAATCGTCTCGGTTATTGTAGGATTTTTTTCCAAAGTTTTAAGGAATCGAATCTTGCCTTGATTGAATAACGCCGATGTGGTGTCACAGCCACTAAAGGCATGTACAAATAAAAGACATTTCGCAATAGATTCATTATATTGGAAGCTCTGGAGTGAATAGAACACATCCTCCTTATTGCCTCTACCCGGCTTGCGAAAGTAAACATTGGGGATTTCTCTGGCTTTAGCAGTCAACAGCACAAGTAAATCTACGTCTTCGGCAATAACGCAAACGGAGGAAAAAGAGGAAGCAAGTTCGATAGCAGTTTGCACAATTAATGTATCTGCATCTTCGACCGCCTGCTTAAAAGTGTAATTCTCTGCTTTCAACTTTATCTGCAGCATTGCAACGAGGCGCCTTTTGTTAAACCTGTTCGATAAAAAATTTTCTTGCGACACAGTTGGAATCATGGATTCATCGAAGATTACATTCGTGCTGCTTTGAACGGCGGTTTCTTTCAGCAGATTTCGTACCTGCTTCTGTCCCACTTTCGGGATATCCATCAAAAATAACACTAGTATTCGGCCCATAATGCCTTGTAATGTAATGAATGTAATTTGCACAAATGATTGCAAATGAATTTTGACGGCCCCACAGAACACAATGGAGCAAGAAGCCAGTAAATATAACAATAGACAATTTTCGAGCACTATTTTACAAACAATAAAAAAAATTTGGTGTGTGCTTAAGACCGCACGACAGAAGTGAAAACTTCAATTAGCGGGGTCATCGTTTGTCAGAATTTCGATCCCAGCCTTCGTTGCAGAGATATGGGCGAAAAACGGATTTCCCCCCAAAATTCCCCTTTAAACTAGAGCCCCGGTCCCCCCCGTATGGCCTAAGGTGCCCCCCCATAGGGCGCACCTGCCATAAAAATATCGACCCCGTACCTCTTCCCGTTCTCCCAAAATTAATTATTTAAGTTTTTCCTTTCTCCCCCCTCTCCTGGCCAAACGGGAAGAGGTACGGGGTCCCGTTTTCGTCCAGGATTTTATTTTTACCTCGGCTACATCCCCTGAAAATTTCAGCCCTCTACCTATACGGGAACATGCCAGTAGAAGGAGCGTTACGTTACATATCCGAGCATGACGCGTGATGCGTGACGGCTCAGTCTCATTCAACCCCGCAAAAAAAAAATTGCAAAACGCGCCTAAAGAAGTTTTCACTTCAAAAATATCGGCCGTAGATCATGATAGATGAAAAATGCCCATATCAGAGTATGTAAGGGCGCACTTCAAAAAATCATATCCTTTATAATATAAGGTCAAATTTAACGAATCAAGCATCAGTTTACTTAGAAAACCTTACTCTTACAGAAAAAAAATATACCAGAATTGTTTGGTACCAATATTTGTTTCAATCCGCGATTAAACTCTGATTTTGTTAAAATTTGCAAACTACCCCCCAAGTTTGGCGCGCCGTAGAGCAAAAAATATTGGTCGGAGCGAAAAAGTGCATAAAACCAAAGTTGTGCGTAATTTTGTTTTATACATATTTTATTTGAACTTTTTTTTTATAGCACCTACTCCAACGGTGCTATTTTCCTCCAAGCGCCGCGAAGCAGAGTTTTCATCCCCCCACCCCTCGAGCGGCACCCCCCCGAGGTCGCAAACTTAGATGTACTATCAGGGGACCTATCTCTACCATCCCACAAAATTTCATTTCTGTTCGACCTTTTGCAAATAGAACCCCATATTTTGTACCCAACGCTTGGCCTACAAACGTTTGTTTCGAACACATTGATACAGAGTAAGGAAAAAATTGCAGTTCTTCAATGACAGGAACCAATAAATAGTATCAAAAAATAATGGAACATAAACTAAAAACAGAAAAAAAACTAACATTAGACTGCTTTAGAGTAAATTCTTAAAAACTTTCGATTGTTCTCATTTTAATTTTGAACGACGCGCGACGTTTGTCATAGTTTGGAAATTTAAAGCGCAATACGAATTCATTCTAAGAACTTAGAATATTGCTGCACTATATCAATGAACGCCATGCTGACAATCGGCATGGATAAAGAGCACTATGGACAGACAATTTCACACAATACATCATTATTGCAAGACACAACCTACATTGCTATAATGCTTAAAAAGGGGGCACGTCACCTTGTTTTTAAATATTAAATTAGGAGAAACACCGTAAAATTAAGAAATCATGGCAATTAACAATGCTGACATTTTCCAAATTGCGCATGTGCGCAAAAGCCAATAAAACACAAAAAGACAATGTTGACGTATAGGCGAGAGGTTTATATTTTAGTCAAAATTCTAGAAACGACAACAATGTTTCTTTGGTGTTTTATTGGGTTCCGTTGCGCAAAAATGTCAACATTGCTAATACCAATAATTCCTTCAACCACATCTTCGGATGTTCACATAATTTAATATTTAGAAACAGAGTTCTGTGCGCCCCTTTTTTTGGGTTCTAGCAATGTATAGTATTTTAATACCTTTTTGGAAGTACCAGTCGTTTTAGTTAATTAATGTATGCGGCATCTTGAACACACAAATTCAATTAGGTTAGTAACTTGTTAAGTCCAATGGCTGACATCTAACATATTATTCTTAGGGCATTTGCGGGTGTAGTAACTTAATATTCCATATAAACAGTAGCGGCGCGGCG
>MU181967.1:267281-292875 GCA_016904865.1 Pissodes strobi
AAGAGAGAGAAGAACCGACCCACGTTGCGTTATCCAGTATAATTAAGGATAGTTCTTCTATTCTAACTTTGCAATAAGTTGATCTTTAAACCACTGCTCAAAGTTTACGGTATCCATACTACCGTGATAATCACCTGTTTTTTTTACTTCATTTAAAAATTAGGGATTCATTTTTATTTCTGGCATGACAAATAACGTAGCGTATCACACTTCTATTTTCAAAATTACTGTATTTACTACCATCTTGCCACATTTTTCTATAACCACTCTTGCTAAAAACCCATGACTTCAGAAAAATCGATTTATATGTTCTTTTTTTAGCAACTTGATATTTATTTAAAAATAAAATTCTCATCAATCTGATTCCAGAGATTTCCAATAAATGTTTTCTTCCGTCTTGCTTTTTGAAGCTAAAGCTCATTTTCTTAATTCCAAAAATTTTTAAATTTTAATTTCTCGTAATTCATACCTTTTTTAAGTTACTTCCCGTAAAGCAATACAGATTATTCCTCGTAATTCGAGTTTTGCCCCGGGAAACGTTTCCAGACATATTCCTTCTAAATTTAAAATTCATCTCTTCTGTTTGTATTTTCTAGATTGTATAATATGCCTTGTGGAACTTTTAGGCCTTCGAACGGTTTTTGAATTAAAACTGAGTTTTATCCACAATACCGAAATTGAATTTTTGCACTCGGTATTGTGGATAAAACTCTGTTTTAGCGCATTTTGGCCGAGGTTCCAAATCACATAGCTTTTTGAATTGCCTTAGATCGAGATACTAAATCACTTTCAAAGTAACTTATTATATTCAGCATAAGCTTTTTTCATCTAATTAGTAATTGATGTTCATTTTTGTTGGTAATTTTTTTTCAGGATCGAGTTAATTAAAAATACTATAGATTATGCGTTCCAATGAGGATTTATTGTATGAAATTATATCTCTCCATAGTTTCGTTTGTCTTTTTATTAATCTGTTTCAAGTGTACAACCTTGCAAGTATAGCCTAAAATTTGAGACTATTTCATATCTAACTACTGCAAAAAATTCTTGGAAAAAAAAATTATACAGTTTAGTGAGGATTGTATTGTATACAGTGGTAGATAATAAAGATACTATTAGTTGAAAATAGTAAAGTTGTAATTTTGTTAAGAACCCACGGGAAAAACGTAACATTTGGTGTCAGAAGTTGGATTGTGAAGGACTTGTGAAATATTTTCAAAGAAAAAGAGGGTACAAGTAAGTCAACGAGACCGTTTTGATTGGTGGATTCTGTAAAAATTCTATATTGTTCTATGGTCAATACGAGACAACAAACGGCAGAAATGGAGCAAATAAATAAAATGTTGGCCGATTTCATGGAAAATCTAAATGCTGAGAGGCAAGCAGACCAGGACAGGCTTCAAAAGATGTTTCAAGATCATGAAGATAAAAAGCAAGCGGATCGGAAAGAGGAACAGGACCGGCTTTAGAAAATTTTTCAAGATCAAGAAGATAAAAAGCAAGCAGATCGGCAAGCAGAACGGGACCGGCTTCAGAAAATTTTATAAGACCAGGAAGATAAAAGGCAAGCAGAACAGGACCGGCTTCAGAAAATTTTCCAAGACCTAGAAGACAAAAGGCAAGCAGAACAGGACCGGCTGCAGAAAATTTTACAAGATCAGACATATATCCGTACCAAATATTAGCTTACATTTCTAACGCTAAGATTTGAGGAGCTAGCTCAATTTATGTTAGTCCAAAAGTTGATAGTAGAAGGACATCCTCGACCAACTGGTGGTTTTCCTCCTGCAATGGTTGATTATATGCCGAACCGTACGAGTAGGATACCGGAGAATGAGGAAGACATTTTAGAACGAATTTAGGAAAATCTGAATCTAAGCATCAATCACCTAGGTTTGCAACTTGAAGTTTTAAAAGATACAGCTGTTGCATCCATTCCACCTCCAGACAGTGCAAGAACTTTTATCTGTTAACTTCGACGACTTAATGACGAAAATTGTCATAAGAAGGCGTATGACATATTTATGCTGACGAAAACCCATAGACAAGGTTGTTGATTATCAACGTGAATTTAAAATTAACGTATGGGCAAGAATCATTGACAGATTTATTACCCCACTAGTAAAATTTTAAAACTTAATGGATGACGTTCCACTGACTACTAGACAAATTATGTGCGTATGCACGACGCTGCACCCCCACATTTCTCATTAAATATTTAACTAAGAATTTTCAAAATCCATGAATTGTCAGAGGAATTGATGCGTCTGTAAATTGGCTCACCGGATTTAATGCCTATAGATTACTTTTTATGGAGAATTCTCAAACATCTGGTATACTACAGAACACCAAAGAAGATGATGTGCAGTTCAACTTTTTTTGATAAAATTATTGTTTGTGTACATGAAAACGGAGGTAATTTTGAATATTTATTTAGAGTTGTATGAAACAATTTATAATATAAATTTGCTGCTTTGGCTGTTTATTGACTTGTGTGTGGTATTCCTATTGTTTTGTACCAGTTAACTCTTTCTACTTTTAGCTCGTCATTATGAATTCTTGCTGTTTCCCTGTTGGACCTCAAAGCATGCTTCAAATTTCTCGGGCCAGTCGTAAACCTGGATAAAGTGGTGAAAGGATGAGTTGTACGCACTAAAACATTTATATTCGGTTATCCCAAAAACGGCTGCTGGAAGCTAAATCTACTAGGTATACCTCTTTTGGATCAAAATGCAAAGGGATAAAAATGCAAAGGAAAAAAATTTGTAATTAAAAACTGAATATTGCGAGCTCGATTGCAAGGCAGAAAAAGTTATGAACCTTTAGACGCAGAAATGCTGCTGATGGCGCCCTCTGAAATGTACATCGAAACTCTGATCAGATCTTGATTTCTCCTCCTAAAGAACTTCCAACTACGAAATTTCGTGCAAATCATCTCATTATTAAGATAAATATTTAAAAAAGTTTTAAGACATAATAAATATGACTTGGCATTTTTCATTGTTTCTGTGTGGGCGCAATACTTTCACCAACTGTGTTTCTCATCTATACTAATGACTTGCTGACCGAAACCAATAATCATGTTCACAGTTTTGCAGATGACAGTACACTTGTGTCCCAATTTAGATCAGAAAAACCTTTACCAGCGACTGAGATTTATCACCACTCCGCAGACAGGACCAGATTAAAACAATTAATCAAGATCTACAAAAGTTCGAACTTAGAGCGACAGAAATTTGGTTTAGTTTAACGCAGCAAAAACTCAAGCAGCCACGTTTACCAACAAAGCCAATACGGCGGGCCCTAACATTATTATAGCAGGACCGACCATTCCTTCATCCTCGTCAATCGGACTACTGGTTGTGTCGGTCAACAGTAATATGTCCTGGCATGACCACATTGCTAACATCGCAAAATCAGTCACGCAGAAGCTTGGTGCGCTATTTCGCAACAAAAAAGTGTATACACCGTAGCAGCTGCTCTTGCTCTACAAGGTGAAGACAGTGTTTCGAATATTGCTCACACACCTCACAGAGCTGTGCATCTCGTGGGCGACCCGGAGTTGATCGGGATCTGGATAGTCTGGAACTTCGCGGACATGTGGCCGAAATATCCCTATTTACATACCGGGTGGTGCATCGTGATTGGAAACATAGGAAATCCCATGCAAATTTTAAACTGCCCAAATATTTGCTCTCCTGTTGACTTTACAGCAAAGTTGTAAGGAGGCTTTTTCAAGGTCTCTGTATGGTAAATACACATGCGGAATTTGAACAATTTTGGTCCAGTCGATCTTAACTTATTTAAATAAAATTGCAGCTAATTTTTCATTAAAATTCAACAGGTAATACTGTAAACACCAGCATTTTAAACTTGTCAACCTATGATTTGTCAATGTCAAATAAAATTTCCAAACGGTAGTTTACTTTCAAATTACTTTTGACAGTGACAAATCATAGGTTGACAAGTTTAATTAATGCTGGTGTCTGCAGTATTACCTGTTGAATTTTAATAAAAAATTAGCTGCAATTTTATTTAAATAAATTAAGTTCGGCTTGTCCAAAATTGTTAGAATTTCGCATCTGTATTTACGATACAAAGACCTTGAAAAAGTCTCCTTACAACTTTGCTCTAAAGTCAACAGGGGAGCAAATATTTAACCAGTTTAAAATTTGCATGGGATTTCCTATGTTCCCAACCTCGATGCACCACCCGGTATATTTTCACGGCAGATGTTCCAAGGATATGGTCCGCCTCATTCCGCTCTCAACAACGCCTGTCAGACAGTAACGACAGACGACAAGAGCACACACGTTCGTCGTAGAACGGGAAACACCTAGAACACCGCACTGCATAACTGTGGAACTAATTCCCAAGGCATCTTTCCCCCCTAATTACAACCTATAGCTAGTCAAGAACCGTGCCAATCAATATCTTCGTGCACACACCGCTCGTCGAGGACTATAGGATCCCTCTTTTATGTGTGTGTCACTGCCATAAAAAAAAAACTTCATTTCGAAGCTGTGCGCACAGCAAATATTTACGTGATATTATTTATTAGACGAGTTCAAAAGTGGAAGAATAAATGGTAGCAATACTTTCAAAATGAACCCTGCAGATTTTCCTTTTACATGAGAATAATGTAAATAGCCTTTTTTTCACAACATTTGATATCTTGTAACGACGACTTTCCTTCTGATCTACGATATGGGTTGTTATTCCTACATAGTTTTATCTTTGGAGGCATTTAATGGACAAAGTGTACAAGCAAAAACCGTAAACTTTAGAAAAACTTAAAAGATTATCCAAGCTGAAATCGAGGCAATTACGATGTCTGTGATTCAACGAGCCAACTTTTACGAAAGTATATCGATAATAATGGAGCTCATTTAAAGAACGCTAGAAAAATCCCCCATTATTGCCGAATAGAGAATGCCTGTTCGTCTTCGTTCTGTTTTACCAATAAAAAAATACTAAAGTTTATTAATACAATAGTTCATTCATCTTAAGGCTTAACATATATGTAAACATCTTGTTGCACTGCCTTCTATCAAGTGATGGTGTCCCATGATTTGAAATGGATGTCCAGCATGCGACATGGGCATTTCCACATAATAAATTGCCTTTACATTTATAACAAATAAAAACACAGGAAATGTAGTCCTACGTTAACACATTTTTTTTCATCAATAACATCTATGAAGAATATCAAACGCACATTTCGTGGTATCTTTAATAACGTGTTTTTGCTGCTAACAATATGTTGCAAAGTTCACGTACTTGTTTTGTTCAGAGATTGAACTGTTCCAAGTTACAAATCCTTTAATATCCATGGAATTTAATTAGCAATGGTACTGTGTTGGAGCACAATTATTCAATGTTCTTGATCCATCTAATATTTAGTCAATAAAATGTTTCTTAAATTATTGTCCTTTTTGAAGCGAAACTTTTTTTGGCGCGTGCTACATGGTACAAAATATATCAATCTTCCAAACTCTATTGATATTGGCGAAAATCGCGCCAAAAAAGTCGGGAAGATCGTAAAAACTGAGACGAGAGTCACCAAAACTTCCGAAAACTGACGCATATACTTCAGGTTCACCCCACTTAACTCAAATCCAAACCCATACTAACCAAAACTAACTCAAACTAACCTAAACTAAATTTTAACGTGACACTCTATAGAATCTCAAATTTTATTTTAACAAAACGTAGTAGCTTTAATATTTTTGCATATATTAGGTTGCGTGAAAAAGTAAAGACAAAAGGAGAGAGAGTTAAGGCACCTTTTTCACTGTTCCGCATATACCTCGAAAACTATTACCTTTATTAAAAAGATCACTACAAAATTTAAGATAAAAAAATTTCTAAATTTTTTTGTTATTATATGTTTCTAGAACTAATCGTTTCACCGCTAGAGCGCGTCAAAAAATTGTTGAAATCCAAAAAAGTCCTATTTTCGTCGAGAGTCTCCCGTCGAGACAACGCATGTTACGCTGCTTGTGGTCCATGCATGTACAGATAATGAAATATAAATAAAAATACAGTGAAATAATATTGTAGCTAACTAAGTATGTAAATGAAAAGTGGAAAATAAAAAAAAAACGAGAGACAAATTAATGAAATAATAGAAATTCTTACATGTAAAAGAACGTAATCTAAGAATACGGAAGACATGTGGATCCAGTAATTAAAAAAAAATAGAAGCAGTAGTAGCAGGTACAGCTCGTAAGTGGTGGCTATATGTTGATGTACGGCTTCAGATCGGCCTCAGTTTGCTGAAAGGTGCAGATAGTATTAGAGGGAGGCATTGAGTGAGAGTGGTGATAAGGAATAATCATACCTATTTAGTGTTGAAAAGGGCAATATTACATATCTTTGGTGTTAGGAAAAACATCACCGGTGTCTTCATCGTTACCCTGGATCGCTCACCTTATGTCCGTTTCTTTTTTCAAGAAGGAACAGATTAAGAGTTATATTAAGGGATCAGACATGCTCAATATTCAATGTTTCATACCTTCAGTGTTTCAACCAATATCATCCTTGTTTATTACTTTTTTAAGGGTTGGAAATTCGAACCCAACCTCTGGCTCTAGGCCCGAATCATCACTTTCATCGACATCCACCGACACGTTCCCACATGAACCCTCGCATTTGACGCATATATCGGTGCAACTGAGCCTCGCCTTCTTGCAGCCACAGTTGCGTGCACAAGTCTTAGTGCATCTACAGGTTACCAACTTCAGAAATTCAGGAGGAACAGGGGTAAAAATTTGGTGACTGGCTCCAGCCCGTTCATGGTTCTCTCTCAATCTTCGGAACGCAATTAAACCCCTTTCCATTGCTGCATCTGGAAATAAACCCTGTAGCTGTGCTATGTGGCTGCAGCTGGCGAGGGTGGTAGTGAAGCTATATTCCTGAGGGCCTGAAGGGTGCGTTCTAATAATTCAAAAACTTCAATCGGTTCAAAGAGTGTGCAGTCCTCCTTATTTAGCCATACACTGAGACCAGGAATCGTTCCCCAGCTGTTGCAACACGTTGGTGAGTGGCCTTTTGGGCTTTAAATTTGCAATATTGGCTAGGTCGTGGTCTTTTGTCAGGGTTTTGACAAATTTCAATATACAATCGATGTTTCAAAACATGCAAGCACAAGGATGGATACAATGTACATACAGGGTGGCTCGAATTCGAGTCTATGTATGGGGAACGCGAAAACCGTAGGAGATATAGTGTCGGTCAACCTAACAATCTGCCGTTTAGTAAGTTTCAAAATACCAAGTATTTCTGGAGACATCCGGAAATATTGAAAACTGGTTTTTATATTTTTTCCTGACCTTATTTAAACATGGATTACAAATTGAAATGCACTTTTGCATTGCCATTTTTTGGTAATATCCAATGGTAATATCCAGCATGAAATCAGACGTTTCGTTTTAAGGGATCATCATCAAATTTATTTTTTTTTAAATACGAACTTTTATTTTTTTATCGTTTCAGATCATTGTCGTAATTAATATAAATATTTGTTTTTAATTTATTTATTAATTTTTAAATTTTAATTATACTTTTTTTAAATTATTTATTTCACCATGGGGTAAAAAATAAATGAACCTGTTTATTTAATTTTCCCATTTTTTTATTTTTATTAAAAATGAAGGCTCCAATCTTACACTTAACAAAAAATAAAATAAAATATTTTTATAGAATACAAAAATTACACAAGCAACAAACTATTTAAAATTACGCCAAAAAAAAAGCAATTTCAAAAACAAAAAAAAATCAAATTAAAACAAAAGAAAGAAAATTAAAAACACATATCCATATTAATAACGCCAATATCATCTGAAAAACGATATAAAAAATTAAAGATCGTATTTAAAAAAAGAAAGTTGATCATGATCCCTTGAAGACGAAAGCTGGATACCACCATTGGACAGAAAGGAAAAAGTACAATTCAATTTGACATTTATTTTTAAATAAGCCCAAGGAAAAAATAAAAGGATTTTTCAAAAAAAAATCCAGATATCTCCGGAAATATTCGGAATATTAAAACTTTCTAAACGGCTTATTGTTAGGCACCTAAATGTACAATTTTGCCCTCATTTAAATGACACTGTAAGTATCTCTTACGGGTTTCGAGATCCCCATACATAGACTCGAATTCGAGTCACCCTGTACTTTGCATGTATTTTAGTTTTTATTTCATTTACTGTAAAAGCATGCACGTTTAACAGGAAGGATAACATGGGCTGTATCCACCGAAATCGGACGTAAAGTGACATAAATCGCGTTTTTGCCACTTTTTTGGATCTCGACCATTTTCGGCGCGCTCTAGCGGCGGAATGATTAGTCTTAGCAACAAATGCAATCACCAAAAAAAAATAGGAAATTTGATCTTCTTTAAAATTGGGTAGAATGGTATTTCCCATAAAACGCATGGTTTCCGAGATATAGACAAAAAACTGTACTGTGCAAAAATTCAACGTTTTTTTTTTTTTTTTTCAAAAAATGGCTTTCGGGCAAAGTTTCTGTCAGCAAAAATCAGATTCGATTTCAGCGACCCAAAAAACATTGAAAGGTGAAAAAATTGCGACTATAGCAAAACTTTCCCCAATTTCTCCTAAATGCTTAGCCTTGAGTGCTAGCCAGTTGACCTAAATATTAATTTATATCCTTTAATTTAGAATTGATATTAAATCTGTAAACTGCTTATTACCGAATTAAAATATTTCTAATTTTGTTATCCTGAAGCGACCTTTGGCCTTCTAGGGCTAAAGCATACTTTTGATATGAGTGTATTATGAAACTATCATTTTAACTAGTTCTTAATGATGTTCGATAAAAGGAATATTAATCAGCCAAACTTAAAGAACAAAACAGAAAACTATTAAAACTTTGTACCAGGTACATGATTTTATAATAATCATGATATCTTCTTATATTACTTTACATTAAATTATATACAATTTCTTTTGAAATACTAACTACTAAACCAAGACCCTCAACTTGCTCGGATCACCAACATGTGTGTTTAGATCCACCTTTGATTTAAATTACAAGTCAGAGGCATAACGTCTTAAAATATCTCATATTCAAAATTGCTTAAAAGAGGGATTCTTTGTACCTTTGCCAAAATACTCATATCCATAAGAAAAATCAACATGACAATTCAATAGACTAGTTATTACCTCTATGCAAGATTTTGCATGTTGTCTCGGGCTCAAAAAGAACGTTCCATCCACCAAAGGGTATCTGTCGAATACCAAAAGTTGTTCTTCGCACAGAATGCAGTGGACTTTTGAGCGACCTTGAGATGCCAACGTTGATAGAATGAAGCACCGTGTGTCATCATTACCATGGTTGCCTTCATCTTCGGTCTGCAAAGAAAAGAATAAATCAATAAAATTAAACAGAAACCAATATGTATTCTAAAATAGTTGTTTTTCTTCGAACGGCAGGAAAAGTCGTTGAGTTGTTATAATACAGTAAACGATATAAGACCAAATTACATTATCCTGTCGCTCCTACCAAAGTGGAAAGTGTTTCACGGCGAAGTGCGGATGTTAATTTTACCATAAATCAGGAATGAATCTTTTTACCGAGGTTTATAGGTATATTATTTTATTTACTTACAATCATGCCATTTTTTTCAGTTTGAAGCCTATCGAAAAGTCAGCTTCTTCCGGCTTTTTAAACTTTGAGCGATAGGGTTGGTATTCAGATAAGAGATGAAGGGGGAAGGCTCAAAAAATATCAAGCTCCTTAGTCTTCTACCAGTCCTTAAAAACTAAGTTTTCGATCCGACCTCGACCGGATTCGAGCATATGACGCCAGACCCTTAAATTATAAATCTAAAATTGATCCTAAAAATCGGAGGAACCTATTTAACTGGCAGGTCCTGACACTAAATATACGAATACATATGGTCGACCTTATTTTCAATTTAAGTCGGTAGGAGCCGAAACCTACCTAAAGCCCGTTTTACAGTTCGCAATCCTTCTTGCAATAGTATTGCAGCAATACCCTGACCTTGCAAGACATTGCCTGCAACTTTTATCACGAAACGTTTTACAGTTGGCAAGTTCTATTTGCAATTGCAATACTTCAGTTCACTACCAACTTAAAAAATATATTAAAATTTGGTTTTATGTTTGCGTTTGTAAACTTCTTAGCTTTATGTAATAAAAATTGATAGAAGCGTTAGATCAAAGGCCATTAGCAATCAACATGGATGGCATTATAAAGGCAACCTTAAATAACGATACAACAAATTTTACAATTTACAGCTAAAGTCCAAATCGAAAACAAAATCAAAATAACAACGACACGCAAGTATAATCGAGGCATTCGGAACAATCAATAAGAAATAGACAATAGACAAAATATAAACGTTAACGTCAATAAGCGTATCCTTTTGGGAACTTTGGTCAGTTGTAACAAAAAGTCCCCAGAATTGCACGAAACTTGCAATAAAAATCGAACCGGACCGATTTTGCGCAATGTCTTGAACTGGCAAGAGTAGCACGAAATGTCTGTATTGCGCATGCCTTTGATCATGAGTATTGCGTATTGAAAGAAGAATT
The DNA here is from genome assembly GCA_016904865.1 of Pissodes strobi. Lineage (NCBI taxonomy): Eukaryota > Metazoa > Arthropoda > Insecta > Coleoptera > Curculionidae > Pissodes > Pissodes strobi. Next base: position 277,865 of record MU181967.1, read on the forward strand.
GCCAACTGTAAAACGGTCTTTTAGATAAGTATTTGATGAAACCTATGGCGTTTGGGAAATTTCGTGAATTTGAATAGAAAACGGCATAAATCGGACAATACGACAGATACACGATAAAGTCGTATTACCGCAATGCCTATCGAGAAAGATCCATTGCATTTTTTCAGAGAGAAATACTTCTAGTGTTGTGGATTGGACCGGTCAATTTATTTTTAGTCAATTGACCTGTAAATTGACCAGTGAATTGACCGATCAATTGACCAGTCAGTTGACTTAAATAAATTCAAAAATACAATAAACCATACAAATTAATCTATATTTTAAGTTCACATACCTACTTAGCCATTCAATTAAAGAAAAAATCAAAAGATCATTAAATATGGTTAATTAACTGATTAATAACAATAATAACCAATAAGGATAACCGTGCATAGAAAGACAATGGTAAATCTGAATCTGAATTCCCATCGGAGGAGAAAGCTGCTACCTGCTCGATAGCAGGCAATTCATCTTCGGAAGATGAAGATATATCAGTATCGGAGGATGAAGTTATATTGAAGTCAGTTATTCTCTCGGTTCGTTGATTAGATTTAAATTATATTTGACATAAACCAGTTTTCCAGATCGTGTAGTGGTCAATCTGTTTCGTAATTTATTATGAACCATCCCCCATGTTGACCAGTTCCTTTCACAAGAAGCCGAAGATGCCGGCATTCTTAGTAACTTTACGGCTACATTGTGCAGTGCCGATTTCTTTTGCCAACTTTCCCACCAAGTTGATGGTCTAATGTCCGATGATGTTGTACAAACTGATTAGCACTTTTTAAATATATGGATCTTCATTCTATCTGCATGAGTAATGTAAATAGCTCCACAGTAGTTGCATTTCCCTTTAACTTTGTTTTCATCACGTATCTCCGTAAAACAACTTCAAATTTTGCTTTTGGACTTACCCAAACTCATTATAAATTACGGCACAGTCGTTAATTCACAAAAAGGGCAACACGATCGGCGATTGCTAGCGCTAGCAAATACAAAATGATTATATATAATTACAAATATAAAAGATAAACTTATTCTTTCTATGTACTTTACTTCGTTTGGGGACGGGAACCACCGAATCATTAAATTGAAAATTGTAAGGTATTGCCGGTATTGCACTGTCATAAAAAGATTGGGATTCCCCGGTAAAATCGCACACCAAAGACGGAGGCGCGGGACGCGGACGGTTGTAAACTGGGCTGGTCGCAAATGCATAAATTCTAGGTAAACTGGACTGAATACAAAAATGCATAAATAATTAAAAAATATCGATTTGTAACATGATTTACATGATACAAGTGAAATAAAATAAATAAAATCTTTTTTTTGATTATAGAAGATATAAGAATAAGTAGTGGTCAATTGACCGCGGTCAACTGACCATCCCCAACACTAGATACTTCATAAAAACTGTAAATTTTAATGTGTTTAAATATCATTATGTTAGTAAGGATTATAATATATTCAAGATATATTCCCTCACCCATTTGCATATTTTGAAACACAAGAAACCAGGGGCATGAGCCGAAATAGCATGATCCGATTCGTCATGTTTATTTAGATCTAGGAATTACCTATGCTTATATCCACATTTAACGTGTTCCAAGATGACAAAAGGTGCCAAGTACGAATCACGGCGCGGCGCCTCCAAGAATCTTTTAAGAAGATTTTAAGATTTTAAGTTTTGCTCCCGAAGCTAGCCAAGCGAGCGTAGGCATGTATGAAATGTAGCACAGGTTTGGATGAGCGCGAGCGCTCCGGTTTTTGCTTAAAGTGGTATTATGTTGGTTCAAGTTTTCTATTATTAGATTTAATGAATAGATAAACAATTTATTACTGAACAGAAGTACAATTCACAAAATTATTCGTCTATTAAAACTGTCTATTTTAAATATCCGCCATCGTCAGTAAGGAAATCTGATCAATCGGAGCACGCTATATCGTCTCATGCTCCTGGCGTCCTGTGATCCAAAACATGCTAACAGTTTCCATAGTAAAAACGAGAAATGTATGTATTTATGTATTTCTTAGAAAATTTTTTATTTTTCGTATCAGGGAGTTCGTACCAGTCATACTTTTCGATATAGACTATATACGAGTTGAATGTTACGCGTATATTTTGATAATTAGGCGATTTAGGAAAATATGATATAACACGGACGGCGCGCGGCGTATTATCAGGGGTAATAATCATCTGAATATTTCAAGTATCGAACCTATAAAATGAAATAATTCCTACATTTATTTATTCGAAATAATTTGCTCATTTAACGTATTAAAAATCATACGTTAACCTTTTCTTATACGTTATAGACAACGCGTATTTATAAGTTTTATCAAACTAAAAAGTAACATTTTCGTTGGTTCAATGTAATTTTCTATGAAAAAATCTGATGTTTTGCTATTTAATACTTGCTAAGTGATCAAAAATATTGCCAAAATATACATGGAATCCAACAGAATATCCATGTCAGTCTCCTTTATAATAATTCCAATGGGGTTTATTCCTCGAATTTTAATAAACTAATTACCTAAAAAAAAACATTTTCCAGTTTAAAGGAATAAGCTCATAAAATACAATTTAAATAAAATCTGACTTAAATTCACTATAGAAAAATAAAAAATATAAACTTTTCTTGCAAAGGAATGTTTCAAAAATAATATGTTACGTTAACGTTACGTTTTTGTTTAATATCATACCCGGGATTATACCCTACATATTAACCCGTGTTTTGATTCCATAATCTAGTGACATTTGCGGATTTAGTTACTTGAAGAAAAATATTTTCTTCGTTTCTTTGAACAAGACCTTTAACGTTTTTTAACCTACTGTAAAAAATATATGTAACGAAAAGGTTTGTGTTTGAAAATCGACTTGCATGTTGCATGCATGGTGCGTTTTATGACAATGTTAAATGCTTCTTCTGGCAGACTGGCCGGATGCTTGAGGAAAAGATTACAATCTGAACAAAAAATGATAAGGATATAATTATTTTTCTTTCTGGGCGAACGCTGTAAAATTGTATTACAATAGACAACAATAGTGGATTTAAAAGTGAATTAATTAAAGCGTTTTTATGAAGGGAATGTTTTTATCCTTAGCACTAAATAGAGGTAACAAATAAGCTAGAAATGCCTCCCTTAATAATATTTTTTGTGCTTTTGCTTCAAATAGTCCCTTATAAGCCATATTATGCTTGTCACCACACGAATCACTATAATAATATACTGCTGATATAATTTGAAACTCAACTCAGTCATTCACTACCCTGCATAAATATTATAAATTTCTAATTCTGTAAAATCGCTCGTCGCCTTAAATATCAAATTAGCTATATAAGAAAGTAGTATAGCAAAAAGCTAAAAGACCGAGTTTTTTTAACTCCATTAGTCTGTCGGCATTCTTAATTAGAGCAGATGTAATTTTCGAGAGTTCTAAAATTGAAAAGAACAAGTTTGATATTCTGCTTTGAAGCTGGTATTAAATATGTTTGTTTGGTATTTAAGTTATTGTCGGATATTTAAAGATGAAAGAAAAGGAAAACATTGTAATGTAATGTAGTATTAATCCAACATGATTTTGATTGATTTTAAGATAATTTTGATCACGATTATAATAGTTGATGAAAATAGATATTGCGAAGGGAAACAGCTTGTCTATATGAACTATTTTTATTTTTGACAAGAAAACTTTTGAATACATAATACAGCAGCAATGGGATTGTTCCATTGATACACTTTATTAACATAATTATATAATAAATAAAAATCCAAATCGGAATACAAATTGCTGTAAATAAGCCATATATTTTAAAAATTTTTAAAAAGCGTAATTCTGCCGTCGGTAATAAGTGGTTTTGATTTTGAGGTTTTTGCATTTTTGGACTAATATAACCCCACTCTATCTAAATATCTGAAACAAATTTTTAGACAAATTTCTTCTCTAAGATTTTTGAAATTTTTAAATAGGGGCAAGCGCCATAACGTCAGAAGTAGAAAGGCGGCAAATGTACGTTTTTAAGTTAAAAGGCGGCATCTTTGCAAACGTATCATTTAATATTAAAAAACGATATCCTAATAATGCATATTTTGTAGTAATAAGGCGGCATTATACAGCTATTTATTATTGAATGGTGGCTGACAAATACGTAATAATTCTGGAAAGCAAAAAGCGGCAAATAACTTAAGTACTTTTCTCCTAACGCTACTACGGAGGCCAGAGGTACATAAAAAAGCAAGCCATTGTTAAAACCTTATGTCTCTTAATGAGACTATTTTGAGAACATCTAAACACATCGGCCGTTAATGATTTAAATGAATCATTCGACTAGAAATTTAAGAGTTTTGTATGTATGTTGCGATACTTTTTTATTTAAGGCTTCGCTTCCCCTCAGGCACCGGCCATTAACAATAGACTAGAAGGTTCACTCTAAGCCCCGACCCCAGCATTTCCCTCTTTGCCCCGTCCCGGAACCTAGTGAAATGCTGGTAAACCGCTCAGGCCTCGTGCCACGTTTCACCCCGTCTGGTCTAAATCTGGCGTGACGCCTTTGTAAGCGCTACATCGAAAGTGCCTACTGAGAGTGGACCTTCTACTATCCTGTTAATACTCGGTGCCTCAGGTAAACTTTTTGCTACTTAGCATTTGCAAAAGGCTGGCTTGCACAAAATGTTGCGCAAATATTATTTGAGCTTTCTTAACGATGCTTATTTTACTTACAAGAACACAAATTATTAATACATACCAAAAACTAATTTTTCGTTTTCAAAAATATTCTAAAAAAGGCTTGAAACTAAATTTATAGATACAACTTTTAGGCGTGGGTACTTTATTATGCTCATAGTTTAACTTTTTATCTTTTTTTAGATCAGTGTTTAAACCAGTTATAGGCATGTCTGGAACCTTCTTTAATAACATAAAATAAAAATCATTTTAAAACGTTGAACAATGTACCCGTACGCATTATAAGATCATTTACGGTATTACGGCACTATGTTACATTAGCCGCTTGTGATTGGTGGGTTAACATCACTTTAGAATACTTATCTCTTCACGCATGGCGCAACGAAAAAAGTATAAGTCAAAGTAGACATATTTGCCACCGACGGGAACCGAACGCGGGGTCCTTATCACAAACACAGAATCTTACCACTACACTACTAGACCCGTCGCGCGTCGGAGTAAATTCGTTTGATCGTAGTGTGAAAGTGACGTTAACCCACCAATCAGAAGGGGCTAATCTAGCATAGTGCCATAGTACCGTAAAGGATCTTAAAAGGCTACCCGTACACCCACAGTCCAAAATTTCTGTCGGTGTCACTTTAACTAAGTAAATATAATAATATTAAATTAATAAGTATAAAAATATATAATATTGTATAAGTGCAGTGCAAAATCTTAAATTTTATAAAGGGGCGGAAGGGCCTTACCTGCTGGAAAGGGAAGTCTCACATTTATTATATGATTAGTTAGTAAACGTAGCTTATGTCTAGAAGGCTGTACTTTATTAGAACGTTTTTGTTAAATTGTTTTTCCTGTTCCTAACTGTCTTCCTTTTTTATATAAGGAATGATTCTCAGTTAAAAACAAGCCTGCCAATCATAAACTTGAAACCTGTGAGAAATAAAAAATAGTTCCAATTGACTGGTGCCATATTATAATAATTATATTAATTAGTTTGTTATTATATTAATAATTATATTTCTTATATTTTTTGTTGGTAAGCATCATTGTCTAGTTTCTGGTTTTTAATATTAAAAATTAAAAAATAAGTATATGTACCTAAAGACCCTACATTAAAAAAATCTGATTTTTTGTTCCTTTTAGAAAATTCGTATCTGTAGATGAATGTATTAAATTTATTTTATTATCTTATATTTTTTATTAAATGTAATGTGTTTAAACGTATTAAATGTAATTAATAAAAGACTACTATTTACTGCAAATAACGTTGTTTTATTTTAAGCGTTATTTAAAAGCAGAAAAGAAAATATGTAAAAAAAGATAATTTTATATGCTTACTCTTTGATTTGAACCTATTTTATGCTAAAATAATATACAGTAAACACGAATAATGTACTTTATGAACTAGAATCATACATAAGAACATATGGTGATTAAACCAATCATCATTGTTTTAACCTTAGACTATTTACTCTAAGGTTTTAACATATACATGTGATCATAAAACTACCCACTATTTATCTAATAACTAACTGTCTTTTATTCCACTTTAAAAAATAAGCCTCTGTTCAGTCCTCGTGGGAACACTCTGTACTGTTAAATGGTACCTAGTTACCTGTTTTGAGTTTAATACGTATCAATATATTTATAAATTAGTGCCAATTCATAATTGTAGGTAAATAAATAATAATAAATGCACACAGGATATATGAGACTTTTTAGGCAAATGAAATATATGAGTACTTTTTAAAAATTTTGGTTACTTACTTTTTTTTAATATCTCGTTATTGTTAAAAAATGTTTGGTATATTTGGATATTTTCGGGTATTTTTTATTAAAAGAGATATGTTTTTATTGTAAAAATTCTGAGACTGGTTTACTCTCCGCACTGTGATGATAGTTCTTAAAATTTACCAGTATTGTAAATAAAATGCTTATTTTATTTTTGTAATAAAATAAATGGAAGAGATTTTTTACTCCTCCACCGACAGGATTCAATTTCCCGAGCCCCAGTATCCGTGCATAGTTTAATAAGCCGCACTATTCCGGATGTAATATCGCCGAATAACTACAGACGTACATACTTAATATTTAGCTATTCAATAAAACATAAAATGTTCATCAGGGGGCTTTACCTATAGGAAAATATTTGAAGTGAAACCGTAAATAAATTAAATGCCGACTGGTTGATAAATTATTAAGCTTTGCAATGAAAGTATAAAATATTAAAAAGTTAAGTTACCAACAATCAACAATGATCTGCAAACGAAAATTGGTTTTAATTTTTGACAAATTATAATATCAAATGTTTGTCACAAATATGTTCTAGAAATATCCTCTATTATACACTGCCTGAACACTTTTTGTGAAAATTCATTATCGACATTATATCCCGGTTTCAATACAGGCCCCAGATTCTTTAGCACGTAGGAACTGGGGTAAAGTTTAGTATGATATATGGGGAACAGTTAAAGACAAAGGGAAAACCCATTAAAAAGAAGAAGACCGTCGAAATTGTCTGGTAATAAATAAAACAGAAACAGATCTCGAAAAGTTTCGTGTGCGTTTGGGAGGAACAAATTGAATTAAGGGTCTGAGATTTACATTTATGTTTCTTTCGCAACTTCATTTAGTTTCCTGTTTCACAATTTATATTTAAGTGGTTTTTCTAGATCTATAAATTATTTGTATGTATTTCTATCCAAATTGAGTTACTCTTATATATCTGAATAAAAATGGATTAATGTAAATGAAGATTACTGTTTTTGATATTTTAAAACTTCTCAAGCTAATAATTATCAGTAATTGCATTTACTACATATTATATATTGTCGGTATGTAACCTTGTAAATATTATTAAATACAATATTACGAGTTTCACCCTTTACTGGTCGATTTGTGTTGTCGATACTCTCGCTACCCTACTTCTCGCGACCTTACTTCCGTAGTACCAGCCCTCTCGACAGGTATATACGTTTGGAGCGTCACTTGACGCTTTGAGAAAATTGATAGTCTTCCTCGCCTGAACATTCAAGGTAGGCCGTTTTCCGTATCGGAATTTATTGTTGCTATTTTTCATCCTCAGGTCTAACTACCGCCTGATAGTCATTGTAGTACTCGATGCAGTATTAAGCAAATTAAGTAAAATGCATATTTTCTAAAATTATCGGCCATATCAACAATAAACGTTGTGTGATGAGCTAGTGTGGTGACCCTTTTTTCTAAAAAGTGTGTTGGACACGAGTGTTTCTATAATTTAAGATGGCTAAAGTTATTTATTATTTACCTATGATACTTCTGTGGAACAGAATTGCCACTATTGGGTAGACTTCCTTCTGTGAGGTAGAATTTCAAGCTAACCTAGCCAATCCCGCCGTCAGTTAGCCGTACCGAGGCCACATGGGAGACGTACTCCGCAGTATCAGAATCAAGTAAAATCGATTTTTATATTTCAAAGCGCCTAAATTACCGTTATATACCCTTTTGATTAATGGACTTGTAGCTAGGCAACTGTAGGTAGTTTGTCTAAATTACCGCGTATATTCCTTACCGTTATATATCATTTTAATTAATGAACCTTTAATCAAATGATTGTAGGATATTTGCCTTAATTATCGTATGCTTCCTACCGAGATATATCATTTTAATTAATGATTATATAGTTAGGCGACTGTCGGTCATTTGCCAAAATTACCGTGTATTTTTTACCGTTACGTATCATCTTAATTAATGAATATATCAAATGACTGTCGGTCATTTGACTTAATTACCGTATATAGCTTATCGTTATATATCATTTTAATCAATAAATTAATAATTAAACAGCTGACTGTAGGCCGTTTGACGTCTCTGGTCTATATTCACGTTTCATTTAACTTGCTTATCTAGCTTACTTTTAAAAGAGGTACTTAACTTTATCTTTAGAGTTAATTTTCACTGTATTTGGCTGTCAAGCTCATGGCAGTAATTTATTTCACATAACTGAAATTTACTAATTTATCCGCTATCAAGGCGACCAATGCCTTGATAGCGGAATCGACTTGAGCTCAATTCATTTACCTATACATATTTAACGGCTGTATATCTACATAATTAACTCACTGGGTATTTTATTGATTTGGTATTATTGATGACTGTTTATTGGTCTACTGATATTGTCGCTGCCACGGGATTGAATTAGATTATGATTATAACGTTATAAGGCATAGCTTAACAAGTAGTATCTTACGTTGTTTTGATATATTGTACTTGTAATATTGGTGAGATACCTTAAAAGATAATATTACTAGGGCGTAAAGATAATATTATAAGGACGTAACCCATAACCTCAAATTGATTTGAGGCCGGATTAATTGTCCTGAAGGAGTTGGTGTAAGTTTACCTTTTCAAATAAGTAGGCTATTTGTGATCTTGATGTTAATTTTTGTAAATTGCAGTCAAAATAATAACTAATCTGCGTATTAAAATTTTTTCAACGTTCTCTTACAGGGTATTTTCCTAAATTCAATTCCTCTATTTTCAAGGATCAGTAATCATTAATAAATTTATTTAAAATAAAAAAATTGTGGCGCCCTGCCCTAACTGTCAAGACAGACCGACGCCTTAAAAAACCGCCTAATGAGCAACACTCGTGGATGCTGTGACAGTATCGCTACATTCCATGCCATATTTCACTTTTCGAATGGCCCTCCGCTCGCTACCGCTCGCTACGGGGGCTCAAGAAAAGGAAACTAACCAGGTGCTAACCCAATCTAACTCAAGACATACCCAAAAACAAGAAAAAAAAAACAGTTTAGAAATATAACCTTAAAAAAAAATTTTAAACACCGACGGGGTTTGAACTCGAGTCGCCGAAGTGAAGGCTAATTATGCAAACCCCTAGACCACCAGGGCACATACAAACGATTGGTTTCATCACGAAGACATGACGCGCAGGTGCGCACGCACGCATGGAATGTAGCGATACTGTCACAGCATCCGCGAGTATGAGCAACTAGCAAATAAGGTTACATGTTTGGCATCCAACACTTAAGGCTGGTTACGGGCTTTAGGTGAAATCTATAAAAATATATAAGCAAACATTGATTAGACGACTAACCAAATCTATTAAAAATTAGTTATAACGTATCGGGACCGGCTCAAATAAGTAAAATAAGTTGAGACTCGATAACGAAGTATTCACTTGTATCACGTATGCTTTATAAATTCTCTATTTGTGCCTAAGGAATTTAAAACTATTTGTTTTACAACTACATATTTATTTTGTTGTAATAAACATGGAAAATGAAAATAATATCATGTTATGGCTATTTGAGTAGTCAAATTGAAATACTCTAGGGATCTGAATGTGGAAATTATTTATTGTGTGAATTCTTTCAACACTATTTATTCTATCATCGGTTGCACTACAATTAGTTGACTAAATTAGAAATCGATAATTGTATAATCATGATCATTTATATACCTTATTCCTTAGTCTAATAAGAACCAATATAAGCTTATTGTGAGATACTAATCGATCTTTTCAGACTCTACATCTAAGCTATGATGGACGAATGAAGCAAAACAAAATATAACTCGAAATTTCATTTGCTGTTAATTTAAATCAAACTTTGTTACTATATTATTAGGGAGAAAGAAATCCAAAAACTAATAAAAAACATCTTCTTGCACCCCTTGAAATTTAGTGCTTCATATCAAGACTCACTGTTCTGTAAAGCCAATGTCTCGGCTCCAAAAGCTTAAGAGCAGCAACATTTTAAATGATTTATAAGGCTTTTAATGATTTATTTAAGGATCCGCTAATAGTGCTATGGACCAATATTTCTTATTATGGCTTTCACAGGAATGATTTGTTTCGGCAATGTGGGTGTGAAGATTTTAATTAATTTAAGTGCCAACAGGCTGAAAGGAAGCAGAGTTTCTCTGTACAAGTTAATTAATAATATCCGTTGAAGTAATTTTAGTTTACGTCTCTAAGTTGGCAAAGCAGCAAGCAGCTTACAATACAAATGGTATTATTTGTTTAATTCAATCATACATTGCAAAACTAGCTCTAAAATTCAACACAAAAATATAATAATCCATATTAAAGGAAAACAATACCATTTTTAAATATTCATATATGTATTTATTAGAAAAAGAATTGTATTTCTGATTAGCCATGGTGTGTATTTTCATGCTAAAGATAAACTAAATAATAATTAAACTTTAGTTGAGATATTAGAAAGCTAATATTTCGCAGGTTGCTTATATTGAGGAGAAAATAATTATTGTGAGATGTAATAGAATAAAAATCATCATTATTCGGGCACCGCGGATTTTCTTAATAGAAGAATTATATTCTAGGGAGTAATTACATAGATCCTTAACTACCATAAATCCAAAAATGAACTTCAAATTGAAAAAATACTATAAAATTCAGTGTAATAAAATAAGGAAAAAATCGGGAAACATTTGCAAAGTTTGAACATTTTAATTTTTGTTTTAAATATGAGAATGTACTTGTGATAAAATTGTTCTATGCTCCAAGCTTTGTACTGGACTTTTTTGATAAGGCCTCTAATAATGGGGTAGATTTAACCGCAAAGCAAATTAGGTATAAGATTTTATTTTTTACCTTGTATATATTGTCAAAAGTATGCAGAAACCAAGTTTTCGACCTCCTGCACCCTTGGCGTAAGTAACCGTAATCACAAAACCCCAAAATGTTGGCACATTCCAGGATTTTCACCTATAACTCTTTTTCTATGTGTTCTAGCAAAAACTATCGTATATATACACTTTGAATACTTTGAAAGGGAATAAATAATTCAACAACTTTCATATGAGTTTTTTTTCTAAATTAAAATCTAAGCTAGCTACTTACAGTTCGACAAAAATCTGAAAAAAATCTCATTTTTACTTTTAGTTGGATTCAAACCAACTTAGTGAAGTAAATGATTTGGAGTCCTTGCATATATGAATATATGAAATCTATTGCATATTTAAACAACACTTAATCTGCCTCATTTCAAATAATAAATGTATCAACTGTGCATGATGATCTGGCGGGCAGATCAAACTTTCCAAGTATGTGAAGTTAATAAATACGCTATCTATATAAGTAGATTAAACTCTTACTGCTTTGGTTGGTAAATTGATTAATCCAGAGCATATGCTGTTAATAAGTCTATAAGCAAAGCACACTGCATCAAATGACCCAGCTCCTCTTCTATAAATACATGACTTGCTAAAATTTTCCAGATCATCAAAGTTAATACCTAATTATAAAATATAAAATATGTTAGATACTACTAACTACGTTAAGGTTTGTCAGTTCAGAGATTTTAAAAAGTCAAATTATATATCTAAGTAGGCAATATCCCAGCACCGACAATATCGATCAGTTTAATATGTTCTATATAAAGCGTTATTGACTTCAAATTCTCTAACTACTCCAGGCTTTTCAGACATCTTTGAAACATCCATCTTTGTAACTTAACTCACTACCAAGGCTTCATCCTGAATACGAAGACAGTTTTTCAATATATATTTCTAATATATAAAATATTGATTAAAAGTGAATTAATTATTGCACTGAAGTTGGGTTATTCGTTTCTACAACTACATCAATTGATGAAGTGAGTTTAATATCCTAAGACAAAATGGCAAGGTGCCAGACTAACAGGCTAAATTTATTTCAAACATTTAGGATCTGTGTCTCCACCGCACGGCATATAACTAGATCGACTTGTTATGTAGACAAAAAGTTATTTGGCAATTGAACAAGGCGTATTTCCTGTATTCGGCATAATATGTGCTGTAATGCTGTTGCGATTTTTAGCTGATTAATGTGTTTTCTACATATTTCTTAATAATTTAAACGTCATTTTATGTATTCTTATTCAATAAATGCAAATTTGAAAAGGGAGGTTCTTTATAAACATTTTCTCTAACATTATCGGATTCAGGCATCATTAATACAACATGTTATTCTTGAGTACTTGGGTAAATTAGGTATGTCGTTTGATAATGCAAATAATATTACTAATAGGTTGAATTTTATGAAATCACTTAAAATTTCCGGTTATTTTGGATAGAATGTCCCGGAAGAGGACGGTTATGTCATAGAGATTTTAACCTACTATTGTTGTTGGCATATTTCTATGCTACCTTCACCCTACAAAAACATTAAATAAAGTCCAGATGATAAAATAAAAAGCTCATAAGATGTAAAGTAAACTTTATAACTAAAAAAGACAAGAAACTATATCATAATGTTGAAAAATTCATTATAATTGCAACCCGCACTATCTGTCAAGATTAATTATTTCAAATTTCATTTTAAAGTTACAGATAGTCGTTACCTTTTCAAAATGACTGAAAACAGTTTTATACGCTTTCATCCCTTAAAAGGGTGTAGCACGTAATCTTGTCTTAAAATTTAACACGTATCGACTTTGAATATCTTGTTGTACATTAGTTATTAAAATGAAAGTAGAACCATTGCATTGGTGTTTCGCTTACTTGCAAAAATTTAGGCTGCCTGTTCTCCAATCTGACGCATCCAAGAACACAGAGTATACTTCTTTAGTAGGAAGAGCCGGTCAAACAATTATTATTGAGGAACGACATATAAAATCAATCAAAGACTGAATAAATAACTAAGGCTACACATAAAACAAGGACATCAATTATTATCAAAAGAATACATATACACACAGAACCCAAGAAGTTTTATCAATAGCCACCTTTGGCCAAAGACCAACGGACGTACTTTATGGATTCATATACATAGTACTACCGCCTCTCATCTAATACGTTCATAGTTATGGTATCGTTGTCAGAATCACAAAAATATCCGCGTCTTGTATGCATTAATTCAAAATAATTATAAAATATGCTGGACGAGATATTACAAGACTCGATGAATGGATTAAAATATATCATAACCTTATTATTGTTTTTCTAAAAATAAAAGCAAGAAATTAGTTTATGTAAAATACAAAATTATAATTTATTTCTATGATCTAGAGGTTGATCTCCTATGTGCAATTAAAACTTTGTTATATATAAAATTGGGAGTTATAAGTTATTGGATTCCTGTGTATACAGACCTGACTATTTTACTGAGGAATCTAACAGAGCCCTTATAAACTTTTTAACCAGTGTACTATCAACGAAGAAGCCTGTTGTCATATTTGGAGATTTCAATTTCCCGTACATTGATTAGAATTCTTTCATTACTCAAAACAGAAACATGACCAACTATTTTTGGAGGGATATCTGGACATGAATGGAAGACAGGTGGTACCTTTTTCGACTAGATTTAGAGATTACCAAGCAACACCTAATACTGGCGAAAAAAGTGTGACCATGTAGTAATCTTGGCTAAAATGCAAATCAGTATTAGCCAAAAAGTACCCACCAAGTTTTGAAGCGAAACTTTTGGAAGGATGACTACGAAACAATAAATGCTCGAATAAATGTATATTTGGAGGAACAAAACTGTGATCCAACTGTCTTGTCTCCACTACAATAGACAAGTTTATTCCCCTAAGAACTATGAAAATCAATCCCAACAAACCATGGCTATCTCCCACAGTTTTTAAAAGTATTGACAGAAAACGAAGACTGGGACAAATATGTCAAGGGACCGACAACTGAAAATTATACTATATACCATGCTCATAGCAACCACCTAACGAACACTATCCAAACTCAAGAAAAGACTACAAACAAGGAATAGCAGCAGGTAAATCAAATAAACAGATTTTTGAATACATTGTCCACAAGGGTAATATCAATTTCTTCAAAAGACCCGGATACCGGGACCACTATTGAGGATCACCCGCAAATGAGCAAAATGTTTGCTGAGCAGACCAGCTTACGCTGTGGACAACACCAACGAATTTCTGCCAGTATTGTCAAATATCACTCGATTAGCGTAAAATATAACATCGGTAATATTTACTCAACAAAGTGTAGAACAAGCTCTAGTTACCACATTAAAACACGTTAATAAACAGGAAGACCTAGGCATCACAATTACCAGCATCTTGAAATGGGAAACACACACCTCTAAGATAGTCAAAAATGCTAACTCATTTATTTATTTCATATTAAAAGCTTTCCAGGATCGTTCTGCTCAACCAATACTTAAGCTATATAAATCATTCATTCGTCCAAAACCTAAATATTGCCAAGTGGTGTGGAATCCATGCTTTGTAAAGACATAGACCTTTTGGAAAAATGCCTGTCTAGAAAATAAGTGATGAAGCCGTATAAATTTATAGAAAGGTGC
>MU181967.1:292885-349389 GCA_016904865.1 Pissodes strobi
GCAGTGGAAGAGTGCATTGGTCTTTGATTACCACAACTTCCCCAACATTTTGGTCCTTCCAGTAGAATTGAGGATTTAGCCAGCAAAAAATTACGTAAATCATCCATCCCAGAGACCGGCACAATTCGAGGTGAACCGAGAAGACGGTAAACGCTGTCCCGCCGTGTGCTCCGTTTGGGGGGTCGTTTGCTAAACCACGAGACAAGTAAGACTGTTCTTATATATTTTCTATTTGTGTTAAGATGGCCGAGTTAGCGAAATTTCGTTCTACTCGCAGCATTATAAAGCAAAAATTGACACGTTTTAAAAAGTACTTTGATAATATCGATCAAGATAGTATAGATGAATCAATTATTGATCAGTTAAACGTACGTTTAGAAAAAAAAACGCCACTTTTTAATGAGTTTAATGAAGTACAATTTCAAATCGAAGTTTTATCTGTTGACCCTGACCAAGAGGCAATTCCTGACGAAAAAGTAAGGGAAGAATTTGAAAATGTTTATTTTAATGTAATTGGTAACGTACAAACAGTTTTCAAACAATTTTCAAATGCTTCAGTAGTTTCGGGTAACAGTTCTGGTTCTAATCAAGTGAGCAATATTTCAGGCGCAGGTAGTACAAATATGTGTCGCCACTCTCAGTCATTGGTCAAATTACCACCTATAAAGTTGCCAACATTTAATGGCCAGTATTGTAATTGGCTTGAGTTTAAGGATGTATTCACAACTTTAGTGGATAGCGATACCAATTTAACAGACATTCAAAAGTTTTACTACCTCCGGTCGTCACTTGATAAAGACGTACTCGAATTAATCAAATCTTTAGATGTATCAACTAACAACTACAAGATTGCATGGAAATTTCTAGTCGACAGGTATGAAAACAAAAAGTTGATAATTCATAATCACATTCGCGCAATTTTTGATCACCCCACATTGGTGACTGAGTCATATTCTGATCTCAGAAATTTATTCGATTCGATTACAAAACATTTAAGGTGCTTGCAAAGCTTGGGTGAGCAAACAGAATGCTGGGATCGACTAATAATTTACATTTTATGCAATAAATTTGATCCAATTACACGTAGAGATTGGGAGTCATACAAATACCCTGGTGAACTACCCACCATGGACGATTTAAACACTTTTTTAAAATTGAAATGTGAAGTTCTTGAAAAGCTAGAAATATCGGAGCTCAATAAACCAGCATTTGCTCAGCCAAGAGGCTTTAAGCATCGTCGCGGGCAAAGTTATGCAGCGATGAATAATGTTAATGCAAACGATGTTTCAGTAAATAGAAAATGTTTTTATTGCAATGATATTAATCACGGTATATACAAGTGTTCGTTGTTCTTAAGTTTAACTGTGCAAGAAAGAATAGCAGCTGTCAATAGGCTCAAATTATGTTTAAATTGCCTCCGTAATTCCCATCCTCATTGGAAATGCACAAGGCAAAAATGTCCCACTTGTCAGAAAGGCCACAATTCACTCTTACATATTTTCAAATCTGAACCCGATAAAAACAAAAGCAGCGGTGAAAGTCACGATATCGAGAATAGGCTCCCTACGCCGAACGACACTCCGGTGTCGGTGGCCAGCGCTCAGGTAATAGGCAGTGTCATTGGAAGCAGCGTTGCCGGTTCTTGTACATATCAATCGATGGTTTTGTTATCGACGGCACTTGTTCAGGTGAATTGTGGAAAAAAGTCGATAGCTCTTCGCGCGCTTTTAGACAGCGGATCTCAAAGCAATTTCATATCCAGGGATGCATGTGAAAGGCTAGGTTTGCAGCCATCAAAGGTAGATTTTGCAGTAAAAGGTATTGGCCAAATGTTGACTAATATAAATTCACAGGTAAATGTCGATATTAATTCACTAGTAAATGATTTTCAAATAAACATTCATTGTTTTATCTTACCAAAAATTACTGACAAAATTCCGATGTTGTCTTTCAATAAAAGTAAATTACCCTTACCCCAATTTATACGTTTAGCGGATCCCTGTTTTAATACTTCAGCAGAAGTGGATCTTTTATTGGGTTCTCATGTGTTTTGGACGATTATAAAAGCAGGGCAGATTCGGCTGGGTAAAAATTTACCTATATTACAAGACACAGAATTTGGTTACATTGTCGCAGGGAATCTAGGGTTTAATTTAATAAATAGCAACATTGCAGTAACTTGTCATGCATTCATTACAACTGATTTATCTATTGATGAGAAGATTGTTAAATTTTGGGAATTAGAAGAAATCAATAATAAAGAAATAATTATGTCAGAATCGGAAAAGTACTGTGAATATTATTTTGAAAAAACCACAGAAAGAGATGATCAGGGGCGATTTATTGTAAGAATTCCATTTAAAAAAAATAAAGAAAGGTTGGGAAATTCAAGAGATATGGCTATTAATAGATTTAATAGCACAGAAAGAAAAATTATTAGGGATTTGCACTTACACAACCATTACTCTAATTTTATGGCAGAATATATTAAATTAGGGCATATGGAGGAAATTTCGGATTTAGACAATAAAGGTTTCTATCTGCCGCATCACGCGGTTTTCAAAAATGAGAGTCTGACAACAAAGTGCAGAGTGGTGTTTGATGCGTCCGCAAAAACCACATCGGGGCTATCGTTAAACGACATACAATTTGTCGGTCCGACATTGCAGCAGGATGTTTTCTCGATCATTTTAAGATTTCGAACTTATCAATACGTTTTAACCGGCGATATTTCAAAAATGTATAGGCAGGTCCTGATACACAAAGATGATAGACATTTTCAAAAAATATTTTGGCGAGATAACCCTGATCAGGAACTTAAAGTTTATCAATTAAATACTGTGACTTATGGCTGTGCTTCTTCACCATATTTAGCGGTGAAATGTTTATTTCAATTAGCAGAAGAAAATAAAAATCAGTTTCCTCATATTTCGAAGATCATAAGACGAGATTTCTATATCGACGATATTCTCACTGGGACGAATGACAAAAATGAATTGATAAGTGTTCAAAAAGATCTGGTAGCAGTACTATCTACTGCAGGTTTTGAACTACGCAAATTTCTATGCAACGATAAAGATATTTTAAAACAATTTAAGATAAATTCGAATTTAGAATTAGGTATTTTAGATTTGGGTGAAAATCAACAAAATAAAACCTTAGGAGTTTTTTGGGACTCAAATAATGATTTCATAAAATACAAAGTTAAAATCGTTGAAAATTTAAATTTCAAGGCAGCTACCAAACGTTCAATTTTGTCATTAATATGTCAAATATTCGACCCTTTAGGCCTTGTGTCTCCTATTGTCGTTGTAGCTAAACTATTAATACAAGAATTATGGAAAATTAAATTGCCATGGGACCAAGAAGTGCCCAAGGTGTTTTTAAATCAATTTTTAAACTTTTATTTGGATTTGTCAAAAATCAGTGAATTTAATATTCCTAGGCATGCAATGTTTTCACAGTATCTCTCTGTTGAATTGCACGGCTTCAGCGATGCATCTATTAAAGCATATGGAGCTTGCATTTATATAAGATGTTTAACAAGTTCAGGGGCCTACGGTTCTGGTTTACTTTGCGCGAAATCTCGCGTAGCCCCCATAAAGCAAGTCAGTCTTCCGAGGCTAGAGCTTTGTGCTGCCGTTCTTTTGGCGAATTTAGCCAAGAAGGTATTAGATTCGCTTGAAATACAATTTCATTCTTCATTTTTCTGGACTGATTCGACAATCACATTATGCTGGATAACGGGTGATCCTAACAAGTGGAAAACCTTCGTGGCTAATAGAGTCAGCGAAATTAGAACTTTGACATCTTTTCGTGATTGGAATCATGTGAAGTCAGAAGAAAACCCGGCAGATTTGATATCCCGTGGTACGACTGCAGCATTTTTATTGGATTCTACTTTATGGTGGCATGGACCACATTGGTTCAGTTTAGACCAGTCAAATTGGAATCTTCTATATACAGATTTAGGCGACCTTGACATTCCAGAACAAAAAATTATTTCTTGCCTAGTAGTTAAAGGCAGTAGTGATATACAAAATCTATTAACACGAATTTCATCTATAAAAACAATTATTAAGGTTTTTGCCTTTGTTTTACGTTTTATATCTAATTTAAAATTAATGAAAAATAAGTCTAATTACAAGCAGGTGGGTCCACTTAGCCCTGAAGAATATGACAATTCTTTGAAAATTATTATTAAGCATGTTCAAATTGATTGTTTTCCACATGAATATAAAGCGATACTTCACAATGATGAATTGCCAAAGAGGAGCAAAATCCTTTCATTGAATCCATATTTACAAGATGAAATTTTGCATGTTGGGGGTAGAATTAAAAATTCCAATCAACCTTTTAACAAAAAACATCCTATTATCCTACCACACAATCATGTTTTAACAAATTTAATTCTACGTCAAGAGCACCAACGTTTGTTGCATTGTGGTGTGCAAACATTGTTGTATTCAGTTCGAGAAACTTATTGGCCAATTTCAGGTCGCAATGCTTGTAAAAACATTATTCGAAACTGTATACGATGCTTTCGAGTTAAACCTAGAGACATGTCGTACTTAATGGGTGATTTACCGGAGGTAAGGCTAAAATCATTTTCTCTATTTCATAACGTTGGAACAGACTTTGGAGGTCCTTTCCATTTAAAGGATCGCCAAACCCGGAATCCTAAACTCATAAAGGCATATATTTGTTTATTTGTGTGCATGAGCACCAAAGCAGTGCACCTTGAACTCGTTTCGTCCTTGACTACTGAAGCATTTTTAGCGGCATTAAATAGATTTATTAGCCGACGTGGTAAACCCCTTACTATCTTTTCTGACAATGCTCTAAATTTTGTGGGAGCGAATAATGAACTTTGTAAGGTTTATGAATTTCTAAAAGAAAATTCAGATCATATTTCCAACTATCTAGTAACTAATAAAATACAGTGGAGTTTTATTCCCGCGCGTTCACCTAGTTTTGGGGGCATATGGGAAGCAGGGATAAAGAGCGCAAAGCATCATATTAAACGCGTCGTCGGAGAAACTGCTTTAACGTTTGAAGAGTTCGGTACCATCTTG
Source organism: Pissodes strobi (assembly GCA_016904865.1). NCBI lineage: Eukaryota > Metazoa > Arthropoda > Insecta > Coleoptera > Curculionidae > Pissodes > Pissodes strobi. Next base: position 297,961 of record MU181967.1, read on the forward strand.
ACGCAAATTGAGGGTATTTTGAACTCTCGCCCAATTTGTCCAATTACTGATGACCCCCAAGATACGGCAGCTCTCACGCCAGGCCATTTCTTGATTGGAAGACCCATTACAAACCTTCCGGAGCTCAACTTGCAGGATGTTCCAGAATCTCGTCTCAGCAGGTGGCAAAGAATCCAAGCAATGATACAACATTTTTGGAGACGGTGGCAGAAGGAATACCTTGCAGAACTACAAACCAGGACCAAGTGGAAGCGACGCTCAGAAAACGACGTACAACTTGGTACCTTAGTGCTGCTTAAGAATGAAGCCGCACCAGTCCTACGTTGGCAGCTGGGGAGAATAGTAGGTCTGCGACCAGGCAAGGATGGAGTCATCCGTGTCGTTGAAATCAAGGTCAAAGAAGGAACTTTAACACGTGCATTAAATCGCATATGTCCTCTACCTATTGAACTTTCAGATGATACACAGACTTAAAAGTGATTGAAATTGTTCTTTTGATCATTGGAATGTGTCCAATCCAACGTTTTGTATTTTGAACGAATTATTTAACGTAACGTTTGTAGGTTATAGTTTGTAGCTTAAAGTAGTTTAAAGTTTGGTTTTTTTTCTTGTTGAAAGTATGTAATACTTCCAAGAGGGGCGGTATGTCTAGAAAATAAGTGATGAAGCCGTATAAATTTATAGAAAGGTGCTCTCGTCAATATGACATGACGAGGTAAGAATAATAGAATAGGTAGATTGTCAGTTAGAATAGAAAAAGTCAGTTGTAAATTAGTATTTTTAACAAATTAAACAGCATTATAGCAGTGGAAGAGTGCATTGGTCTTTGATTACCACAACTTCCCCAACAATGCCAAAGGCGAATAACTAAAGCCATCCCAGCAAAACTATGAATCAAGACTAACAACCCTTCAATTAACAACATCAAAAGAACGTCGTCTACGAGATCTTATTGAAACATTTAATATCATCCAAAACTATTACAGTTGTAGCATAGCTATTTTCAACTTGAGTAATAATATAAATCTGCGAGGTCATACTAAAAGATTGGAAAAAGAAAAATCAGCCAAACTCCCAAGGAAGAACTTCCTGGTGAAATCGTATAGTGTATCAACGGAATGCCTTATCTGAAAATGCAGTGTCTGCCCGAAGTGTTAATTATTTTAAAAATAAACTGGATAACGAACTTTTGTTGATTTTGAACAGAGATTTGGGCAATAGTCCAAATTATAACATTTGTTTATGAAAATAGAGACACAGCAGGTAAACTTGCATTCAATGGACTCATCGGACTTAACCGCATTCCATTGTAGACCCATAATAATTAATAAACTAATAATATTCTGATCGTATACTTGATGCCTGCCTGATTGATTATTACTGATTTGAAATTCTCTAAAGTAGTTTAAGCTCTAGGTATGATATGTTTGTATAAGTTAGTTTTTACTTATATGATTTATATTTTAAAAGTTTGTTCACCTCTATATTTATATTATATATTTTTACTTATAGCGCCGTCACAACTAAAACGGTTAATGTATATTTCTTAGCTTCAACTTCTCGAATAAGATCCACTATTAAGGCGATTATAGATCCATAATTTTATTGTTAAGAATACGAAGGATTAGGGCAATGATTTCGTAATCACTCAATATAGGTATTGCTAAATCCTAGACTTTTCACCATAAATCCAGTTGCAAAAACTCCTAAGGATCTCTATTTCGCAGACGCTCCAAGCAGTAAAATATTTTATTACCGGCTGCAGTTCTCAGTTATCCTTTATGCCCATTTTGCATAGAACTACTATTTGTATTCATGAAATAAAAGACAAAAACATAAACTCTGCTCCACAGGATAGCGTGGTTATATCATAGAGATGAGATGTTTAGATGAGTTTAGTTTAGCAATTTGGAAAGAACATTCAAAAATTTCGCATTTTTAACATATTATAATAACGAGAGCACCACAAGATGGCTTTGTGCTGAGATGAAGCCAAATAACCTGCGATTAAAATAATATTTTCATAAGAATCTATAATAAAATTAGCATACAGTTTAGAAGGTCAGTGATACTTGGACATATACATGGTGAGGATTTTAAAGTGTTACAAGCCGATATGGTTTGAAATATATGAACAAAATGGCATTGTATTAAAAATACAGGAGGACATATATTGAGCCGCTCTCCATTTTGAGAGTCAAGTGGTAACTCTGAAATGTCAAATGGAAGTAGTTTTTTTCGAAAAATATATTTATACCAAATAATGGTCTATCTATTTTATGGGCAGCATAGTTAATGAAATTGTTTCAAATGAAGCTTAAGTAATTAACAGAAATTCAAAAGACCTGAACTAACAAAGCAACAATAGCTTTTTACCTTGCTCGGTGATTAATCTGAAAGTGGAACTTATGTCAAAAGTAATAATTAAAATTTCATTGTAAAATAATTGTTAAGATCGGCATGCTATTTCACTATTTCAGAATAGATAAATTCCAAGACCCCATATGGGTCATTTCATCTCAAATAAACTAGAGGTTTGGCAGGCCACCTCTCCATATTTGATAATTTTTGGTACAGTCATTCTACCAATATAGTAGCTGAAAAATCCTAAATTTTAAATCACTATTTTTTTGTAATTGATTTATGAAAAGCAAAAAAGCGGCCGTTTTCCCTAAACATATACTAAGTGAAATCGAGATAAAAACACTAGAGCAGTGAGGTATCTAATTTAAAAAGTCTTGAAAATACCTTTCGAATGAGGTACCACTCGATATAGGTGTTTTAAAATATATTTTTTTCTTCAAATTTTGAAAAGAGGTATTTTTTAATTTTTTTCGAAAAACTATATATCTTTCGTCAATATTTTAGCAACTCATTGGCCAAATTTCAGGATAGAGAAATAATGAGAACAAGGTGAAAAAATAATAATAACACTAAAAATACAAGCAAATATATGAATTATTTTGATATATCTAAACACAAAAACGCCTATTATTTTTAATAGAAAAACAACCTTACAATAAATCCAAAATCCACCATATACTTAAATTGGATTTTAGCTTTTATTTTCTTCCTAAAATTTTTGAAGAGTTTAACATGTCTTCTTTAGTAAGTGTGTAAGTTCAGTAACCGGCTAAACCTTCTTTAATATTGAATCTCTTTTAATTACTAAAATATCTGATTTGGGTCGTCGGATAATGAAATGAACTAGATGGTCCATTTGGATGCAAAAAGCTGATTTTATCTCATCAGATTCTTCATTTTTTCCAATAATACATGCTAACCACCACAAGTTATCATACTGAACAGTCACAAAACCAGATTGAAGAAACATTAATTCATTATATGTAAAATTAGAAAAATTCAATTGAACTTAATTTGGCCGATTGTAAATGCTTCGCATCCGCTCCGCGGCCGCGGTTGGTTCAGAGCTCTACTGTACTAACAACGACCAACAATGAAACATTAGTACCTCGAATTAAGCAAGTGACTATTTTAATTTTAACCAATATGATCCTGCAACATGGAACATTAGCGACATTGATAAGTTCCTTGGTAAGATAACAAAATTATCCTTAATTCAAGATCAACAAGGGATGGCATTTAGGGAAAGCATAGAACATTTAGGTGAAGAACGATCAGGAAATTATCTAACCTTGGAGTTAATGGCCCAATTTGATCCTTTTCTGAAACATCATCGGGAGTTAAAGGCAAACTAAGGTAGAGGAAAGGTATCTTATACTTCCAAAATTATTTTTAACGAATTTATTGCATGTATCGCAACCATGATCAGGCAAAAGATGCAAACTGAAGTACAGAAATCTAAATGTTATGCAATAAGTGTAGATCAACTCCTGATATATCTCGAACAGATCAGTTAACATTTATAATTAGATACACTGATCAGAATGGTAACGTGGCTAACCGTTTTATCAAATTCATAAGCAGAGTCGGTCACAAAGCATCTGACATGGACTATTCTAAACACCTTAAAAGAATTAGATCAAGATGTGAACCATTACAAAGGTCAAGCTTATGATAACGCAAGTAATATGTCCGGTCAATATGCAGACTTACAATCAGGAAGGAGGGAGCATAATGGTTTAGCTTTTTATATACTTTGCGCTGCAAATTCACTAAATTTACTAGAAAATTGTGCTGGCGAATGTTGCTTGATTGCTACAAAATTTTTCATGTTTGTCAACGAGTTTTACATCTTCTGTTCCTCTTCAACATATTGTTGGGAAATACTAAGCGATGCCATTTCATCTTCAGATACTGCCACTTGTCTACCAAAAAAACTTTCAATGAAAAGATGGTCAGCAAGTGCGGATGCAGTTAAGGCAATGTATCATGGTTATCCAGCTTTCAAATCTGCTTTGGAATGGTGTAACAATGAATCTTCACGCTGCCTATTGTCAAAGTTTAAACAAGTGGCACGATAAAATCTGTGGAAAGCTTAGAAACCGTAGCAAGATCGTGCAATGCCAAATTGCGGCAAGTCCTAAATGTCGCATTTGAAGATGGCTAGACCCGTCGTGTTGTCCTCCAAGATCATCTGATCTGACGCCTCTGGATTGCTTCTTGTGGGGGTTTACAAATGACAAAGTTACGTCATATGTCGAACGGTATACGCAACTGCGGTCGAAAAACGATTCTAAACATCTCTTAAAGCACGACTGCCGTTAAATTTCAGGTAGTTTATGATGGTTTGTACCTGTTGCTTCAATTAAAAGAAAAACGTAGCTATCCTTCCGGTGAAATAGATGCGACAATATTATTTGATGTTCTTACCTAGTTTTTCATGAGGGATTGATTTTTCAAAAAATGTTATACCTTTTCATTTGATATATCAGAATTGCGACCCGCCTGCCAAAATGAGGAGGCGAGGTTAATGTTCAAATATATCAAAATATGCCTTCCTGTTTTTTAAATACATTGCACTAACACTTTAAAATTCTCATTCTGTAGAAACTCTGGTAATGCCTTTATTCCAATCGAGAACAATAGAAATATAGTGATGGATGTAAAACCAATTAGATTACCTTCAGTGATATATCTATTTTTTTTTACATAACAATTATTTATAGCTCTATAATACCTATAGGTTTAACTGAAAAATTACTGTACTATTTCGCATTATTCCATCAGTGTCTATTTTTACTTAATAATTATTTATATTTATCTATAGTACATATAGGCTTAACTGGGAAATTATTGTACTATTCGTATCATTGCGCATTGCATCAAACTTTCACCCCTAAAATAATTAACTTAAAAGTCATGGAATATGAATTAAAAATTTCGGAGAATAGTATCGGAAGAATTAGGACTAGCATTTAAATCCATTTGGTTAACTTTCAAGCCATCGAATGACTCCTATTTCCCAGTTTTTCTCTTCTTTAAACCTGAGGCCTGCGCCTGTGTAAATTATAATTGAAGAAAATACATGCCTACGATGCGAAGTAGTGGCCTCTTTAAAATAATGCGTCTTGAATGTCACAATATTGCATTATTAAAAAACAATTTAATATGTTACTAGATTTGCCAGTCTTGTATATTAAAAAGTAATGTGTCAAATGTGTGTAATGTAATGAATAAAAAAAAATTAATATTGACGTTTGCTAGTACTACCTACGTGTTTAGTCATAAGACATAACATGACACCTTAAGACATATGAGAACTTCCCTTCATAATCAGTATGAATGGCAAGGCGAAACAATAAAATGTATTAAACGAACAGGAGACTCTACTCAGGAAATTACTATAATGGGCTTTGAAGAAAAGCAGATACGTCGAAGCCTGTCGCGGTGAAAAACTATCGAAAACCATTGTAAAAAAGACGAGCATTAAAAGCAAAGTTAGGTCGTCACCGAACAATTCCATCAAGGAGGGTGCCAGGAAAAGATTTTTCTGACAAGAGGGGAAACCGAGAAAAACTAGATTCGGAAGTCGTTGACGTGAAAAATATAACTGACAACGCTTCTCTTGGATTGGTTTTAGTAAAATTAGATTGTCGTTTTTGCCAATGGGAAATATCTTTCAAGCATTTCAGCTTCAAACGTATATGTATGTGTTTCGGGTTTGAGTAAACACGTCCGTTGTACGTTTTAAGAAAATTTTGTATCTGCATAAATTGGCAATTCAATTACACCTCCCTCTAAAAAATGCTCAAGTTTCAGTTCTTGTTAAATATACTTTTATATTGTAGATCGTATTAAGCAATTTTCCCCCATTTTAACCCCTAACTTGGTTTGTGTGTCCTCTAATTCTCTCAATAAATTCATCGCTCATTTTCGAACGGATAATAATTTTCATCATTTAGGTACTTGAAGAGCAATGATTGAAGTGAGAAAATTGACCACTATTTAAATACTTACAAATACCTATAGGGAAAATGAGTAACAACAAAATAAGGAATTCACATTTAACGTGTTCTTCTGTAATTTTCAAAAATACAGTCAATTCGGCCTCTGTTGCCAATTCTGTATCAGTAAGAGTTTTTTGTTCCAGCAGTTTTGACTTTTGTCAATGTTCAATCTAACCAATTAAAAATATACTTATGCCGAAATTATTATTAAAATATAAAAATAAAGTAAAATAGATATACCAGCTTTTTTGAGTCACTCCTTACAATATTTTTAAACATCATAAAGAAACAAAATAGAGTCTATGGGCTCAAGCGTTTTTTCCAAGAAGTTAACAGTCTTTGAAATTTTAAATATTTAACGTATTGTTGTTTGTGCGCTGTATAATAAACAATAATTTCAGTTTACAAAAATTAGAATATAAGATTTGCTCTTAAAACATGTATTTATTTATGTAAAAGGAATTATTTTTAAAATTGAAAAATTTTAGAATAATTTTTGGCCTGTAATTATTTCAAATTTTTTACCACCCTATATGTAGCGAATGGACCCCACGTATTTCTACTTATTAAAAATAATTTTTTTATCAATAGTTGATAAGAAAGAATGTATTTTGAAATAAAAATAAACATACGGATTTTCGAGAATCTTTTTGAGGCAGAGTATAATCCATATTTTATGGAACTATTGTGTTTTCTCATGAAAATTTTCCTGGCACACCATACTATGGGCTGGAAAACTAATAAAACTTCAAGAGCAATACATAATGAATAGATATCTGTCATATCAGTATGAATTAATCAAAATACCAAGTGAATATGACGTCATAAAAGTCGACGCGGATCTTTGATCGGCGCATTCCTAAATGTGCCTGGTAACACCGTAATACCAGAGAGCGTTAAAGGGTTAATCCAAAACGAATCTCTTAATGATATGATCGGACTATTGTATGATATTGTTTATTTAACAGTTGATATTTTCGTTCGTAAAAAAGTTTTCTGTTAAAAAATTCCCTATTTGGTTTTCCCAGAACCTTAAAGAAACGATTATTGAGAAATGGAAAATACATAAAAAAATATCCTAGGTGTGGGTTTTACTCAGGCTATAATAAGTTTTCTATTCTAAGATCAAAGTGCAAATCTCTAAAAAAAATAGTGTTACCAAAATTATATAGTCCTAACTGAATCATATAATGTTAAGAATTTCTGGAAATTTGTAAGTAACAAAAAGGAAAAAAGTGATATACCAACAACCATGCACTTTGGCGACATAAGGTCTTCTACTGAAGAAGATTTTGTTAACTTGTTTGCAGAATACTTCTCAAAAATGTATAGGGACAGACACTACGTTTGGCAAGATTCGTTACCTTTCGGAGAGATCAGTCTTTTGCAGTTCAAAATATCCATTTCATCAATTTATGAAAGGTTATCTGCTTTAGACTTAAATAAGGGACCAGATCCTGACGGTCTTCCATTATTTCTCATTAAACATTGTAGCTTTTTATTTACTTGACCTCTTCATACTATTTTTAATCTATCCCTAAAAACTGAAACTTTTCCGGCTTAAGAAATCTAGCTTTATTACCCCCATTTTAAAATCAGGAGCTTACTCTCAAGCCAACAACTACAGGCCCATAAGTATCTTGAGTTGTATTCCAAAAGTGTTTGAAAGCTTAGTGTGTGACAACCTGTCTGCTAGTTTGAAAGGCTACTTCATCAACCAACAATTTGGATTTCTTCACAGCGCTCCACTGAGCTAGACTTGCTCTCTTTTACGGATTTTCTCTTAGAATCATTGTGGGCATGTGCATGCTATATACACAGATTTTACAAAGGATTTTGACAGAGTTTATCATAAAATCCTAATAAAGAACTGAAATATATAGGGATTCGAAGAGATCTTTTGAAATGGCTGATATCCTACCTCACAGACTGATGAATTCAAAATGTACGTATTCAGAGTTTTCAGGCTATTGAAATTAACATACCGTCACGTGTTCCACATGGTTCACACTTGGGACCTCTACTCTTCAAAATTAAGGTTAATAAAATTGCATCCTTCTTTCTGTTTGCAATTTTCTTACTATTAGCTGATGACTTGAAATTCTAAATAAAAATTCAAGATCAACATGACTGCAATAAACTCCAATCTGATTAAGACCGTCGTGCGATCAAAATGGAATGAAACATAACATCACAACATGTCAATTAATTATCTTTAGTCAGGGAAGAAATCCTATAAATCACGTTTATAATATTAAAGGGTCTCCTTTATTGCTGGCCTCTCAAATAAAAGATCTTGGAGTGATGATTCATAGTCATTTATCTTTCACACCACACTTAGATTTAGTAGTCTTTAAATCACTACAAATCTTTGACTTTATCAAACGTAGTACCAAGGATTTTCTGAATATTTCCTCCATTTGGATTATTGTTCTTCAGTATAGTCTCCCTCTTATAATGTCCATATTCTGGGTATCGAAAGAGTACAACATAAGTTCCTGAGATATATCGCATATAAGAAAACCAAAAAGTTGAAAACATAAAATACTCAGCTCTTGAAAACTCACTTCAAATAACTACCCTCCAAATTCGTCGCATGCACAGGCATGTTGCTGTGTTCTATAATTTACTCCAATCTCATTCTCACGGGCCCGAGCTTACAAGTAAAATAGGCCTTCATGTTCCTCCTCGGCAAACCAGGCTAAACCACTCTTTCCAGGTAAATTCCCATCGCACAAACTATGGCCAAAACTCCTTTTTGACTAGATCAGCTAGACTATCAGATAACTTGCCAGCCAATTCGGGTTGTTTTCAAAATCACAAAGTATGTATGTATGGATGTTTCCCAAAACATTATATTACTCCTGTTAACAAAATAAAAAATAAAAACCTAATTACTTTTGCTCCAGCTGAAACTCGTACTTTCTGTAATCTTGTATATTTTGGTGTTGTCACTAAGTCTATTATTGGTTAATTATTTAAAATTATTTAAATGATACGTTTGTGATACATAGGTAATGATATAAATTAGCCAATTAGATTTCAATTGTTTTGTAAATTTTCTTTATATTGGGCAATAGCCCGTTGTTACATAAATAAATAAATAATCATAAGTAACTGATATTTTTGATAAAATACATTTAAATGTGCTTATTTCTTTTGCCAGAAGTCGAAAGGTTAGTTATTAAAATCGCATTATAACTTCTCTAACTAATAAAACATAAAACCGAGCATAAAACTCTTCTAATGTAAAGGTAAAAGTAAACCCAGCTTCAAGCAGCACACGTGTCGGGTAATAACTAGCACTAGAGGATTGATGAGGCAAAGTAATAATGATAACAACAATCAATTTGTAGCCAAATCAATCAATCAAACACATTAAATCAACGTCCTAAAATGTAATAATATAATAGGCACACTTGGCGACTAGGCGTTAATGATGACAAATTATTTAAGCAGCATACTGCCGGCAATCTACCTTGGGTAATAAGCATAACCGCAGCTAACGTCCGACAGAGTGCCGTAGGCTGCGGCTGAAGTGTCGATAAAAATGTCCAGACAGCGTTGCCAGAATATGTGAAAAATATTATATCTAGGATTGCCCCTACACATTATATTTGGAAATTAGTTCTGCTATTATCTTATCGCTGCAACAATAAGATTAATGTTTGCTCATACAGCGAATGCCAAATTTAAGCTATTTGTGTTATTCGTTCTGAATAAATAAATAAATAAGATAACCATTTTCAGACTGTTTTCTCAATATCTTTCTTGATTTAATAAAAAAGCTTTATTACAAAAGTTTTAGTATTTAGCTAACACTTTTTGATCTGTAAAACTCAATTCAATACATTTTAATCCCGCAGAGTTGTCCTTTATATACTAATAAGTCACTCTACTTATTTATGTTGAAGCCTATTTTTCGATGCCATTGGGATACCAAAAGCCAAGATATTTTTGAATAACAGATACTGTTTTTGAAAGTGATTTGGATGTAATATTTAATAATTTATTTGTCAGCTAATGTGATCCACGGCTATTTTACATCACGTTTTATACCTACAAGATTTTTTCTAATTCAATAATAAATTGTTATGAAAAAAATAACATATTCGCATTATTTTTATGTAGAAAAATATCAATCTTTTGTTGGTTTCTATACTGATAACAATGCAATCATGACCGGTACAATAACTTACCAAGGAAAAGCGCCAATGGTAAGTCATCTTTTTCAAAATATCCACATTTATTTCTCAGTTTGTTTAAAAATCAGCGAATTTGAAGAGTCTCTACCTTCCGACGTAGAAGAAGTGGCAAAAGCTGTAGTGTCAAATTTGCTGCCCAGTAAATCAAAAGCAGCGTAGGCAACAGCATATTTTAATTACCAACCATGATGCCGAATGAAGAAAATTGATGTTGACAAAACTGTATCAGTTCTACTTGCTTATTTTTCATACAGAGAAAGAGTAGGTATTCAAACCCTCGACAATGCGGAGTGACTATTCAATTGATGTTACGAACAGCAACCTCAGTAGATAAAAATGTGGATATAAGTAAGTTCAAAAATTTGATTACTTTTTGAAAAGGAATGCGAAATGATATCGGCCAAAAAAATAAAAAACCTTCCGCAAGAAAGATTTTAGCAGTTTTTTGATAAAATCTAATGAGCACACTTATGTAGGCTCGAAGGTAATTTTTATAGTTGGGATAGCAGCAGGACGCCGAAAAATCGAACTCCTAACACGCGTGCCGAAGACGTCAGCGACTGCGGTTCTTTTATTAAAATAAGCATTCCAGACACAAAGACAAAGATTGCAATACTTTATAATTACCGAAGTTGATATTGCGGCAACTAATAGTTTGAATTAGTATATGAGTGTCATACTGTGACCACGTCATCATAGCATATAATATAGAACAAACACAATTTTGTTTAATTAAAATTCTTTATAACCATATTAAAAGTAACTCAATATTTTAAATATTACTGGCATTTACCTTAATTTTATTGTATCAGATCTTTCTCCAGCAGATATTGGCTCATGCAGGCAATGTGGTTTATTTAATCTCGGCCCATGAATAATGTTTAATAAGTTATGAAATGAGTCGCTCGACATTCTCAGACAATTTTAATCAGATCAGGAAGGATGATCTGTTAATCACATTAATTGTGATAAATTGTGGTAATCACTTTGGGATTTACGTTTGTGTCTTTTAGTCGTTTTTTTTTTCTTAGTTCTGAATATCTTCAAAAACGATAAAAGCAATACGTTATTTAGTCCACGCTGCTTTTCAAGTAGTAGAAAATAAATTTTTAAAACTATCTAGAACTAAAATAGTAAACAAAACATTACAAAAACAAGGTTGAAAAACACACGAGGATTTTACATACAGTACAATCTTGATAATCCGTTACATTAGAGATATTAGGAATTGAGTTTTTATTTTTTTAAGCTCTTTTTTCCTCAAATTTTGCTCCTGGTTCCGGCACTTTTGATTTATTTTTTTGCCTTTTTTCAACTTTTTTTTTCTATTTTGCCATCGCCGACCCCGTAGCTCAACCCCTTTGCCTTTTTTTCACTGAAAACCGCGTTTCTTTAACATTTTCTTTAATATTTTTTTCTTATTTCGTTTTAAATACGTTTATTAATTTTCCGAATTTTTAAATTTTTTCCATTTTTTCGAATTTATTTGGGGTATAATTTCCCACCCCCCACTGATGAACTCGGGACACGGGGTCATCGCTTCTCAGATTTTCAATCCGAGGCTCCGTTGCAGAGGTATCGGCAAAAAACGGTTTTTTTCTAAAATCCCCCCTTAAATTAGAGCCCCGGTCTCCCATATTCCCCGCCCCCCATGAGGCGCACCTACCATAAAAATTTCGACTCCGTAGTTTTTCCCGTTCTCCGAAATTAAATATTTTAGTTCCTCCTTCTCCCTCCTCTCTTGGCCGAACGTGGGGGGAGAGGGGGGGGGGGCACGGGGTCCAGTTTTCGTCCAGGATCCTCATTTTACCCCGGCTACATGTCCTGAAAAGTTCAGTCCACTATTTTGTACTGGGCTACTTATGGTTTGTTTGGGTTACCGGTAGTTTTTTTGGGCTACTTTGAGTTAGATTTAGATGGTTTCGTTTTGCCATTCTTGTTTCGGTTAGCGAAAGTTTGTTTGGGTTACCGGTGAATTTCGATCACTTTCGGTTAGATTTAGATAGTTTCGTTTCGCCACTCTTGTTTGGGTTAGCGAAGGTTTGTTTGGGTTACTTATGGTTTACTCGGGATACCGGTGGTTTTTTGGGTTACTTTGGGTTAGTTTAGATGGTTTCGTTTTGCCATTCTTGCTTGGGTTACTTATGGTTTGTTACGGTTACTGCTGGTTTTTTGGGTTAGATTTAGAATGTTTCGTTTTGCCAATCTTGTTTGGGTTGCTTACGGTTTGTTCGGGTTAGCGGTGGATTTTATTTGGGTTACTTTGGGTTAGATTTAGATGTTTTACGAGTATTTCATACCTTAACAAAGTGTTAGCTCTTCAGTAGGATCGAAAGATTAGTACTAATTTGCATTTTTATGGTTGGACGTAACATATTTAAAAGATCTGAAAATTTATCATGAGTCGCCCAAAAGTATTAAAAAAGTTTTGCTTCATTCCTTATCAAATCATCAAATAAAGTATCAAATCCTCCCCTAACATTTGTAACATGGACCCAAATTTGTTTTTCGTCTTTTTCTCTATTTGTTCTTCATTTTCAAATATATATGCTATTGCAAATATGCATTCTTCCGAGCTGCTTATTTTAGATCTCGAAGGCAAACGCGAAAGAGAGAAGATTCGTCCTGTCCCACCTAAATGAAAAAAATAATCCGAAGAGATCCTGACGAGGATAAAGAGCTACACGCAGACGTCCAAGAAAAAGCCAGGCACCTCGAGCAAAGACACATTCAGCCTAGATGTGATGTACCAACCTGACCAGGTGAGGTTGCAAACATCATAAAGAGGCTGAAAGTCAAAAAAGGATCAAATGCGGACAAATCAGCAACCTGATGCTCAAGCTTCCCAAGAAAGGAATGACAGCCACGGCGAACATCACCAATGACACGTTCAAATGCATGTATATTTTAATAGATTAATTTAGGGTAATTAGCCACTGAAGAAAATCGGTTACTTTACTAGTTTTTTTGTTGCTTTTAAAACGAAAATAGTAAAAAACTATAAAACGCTCCCCCATAAAATTGTAGAAAATGAGCTACGTCTGTCCGTGAAATTAACGACGATATAGGAAACATTTTTATTATGGATTTAACACAAAATTTTATTCCTGATAAAAGTTGATGCTTTGGGAAAAAATTTAAATGCTAAATTTAATATAATATGTATATAGTATTTAAAGAATACACAAATTTTGGTAAAGTTATGATAAACATAATATTTAAAGTAAAGTAATGATGAAAATAATATTTTTAATAAAAGCCCATCATTACAGAAAAAATTAAGGAAAACTTAAGAAAAAAAATGATATCTTTGTCATTTTTCCAATATTTATTTTGAACTTTCTCCGCAAAGGTGCACTTTTGGAAAGAAAAATTAACTTTTACTTTTTTCCCAAATTGAAGTCTCTATATTTATTCTACAGAAAGTTTTTTGATATTTCGAAACTTTTGTTTCTTTAACAATAAATTTTATAATGTTTAAATACCCCGTTTAGTATTAACAAGATTAGTTTTTTTTCCTTAAACTTTTATCCAGAATAACATTTTATGTGCAGTTAATTAAAAAATTATAACGATGAATAATCAGCGATTGTTTTTCCTAGAAAACTGAAACAGATTCACTGATCATAAACAAAAAGTAAGAACTTCTTGAAGTTATTTGGAATTGTTTCCTTTCGATAATTTTTAAACCATAAATAATTAATGTTGAAAACTAACATCGTCCAAAAGAGCCACATTGCAAAATATATCCAAAATCAGCTCAAATTCATGAAAGAACAAACTGCTACTCATTGGTCACCCGTTTTACCATTTTAGACCCAAAAAGTTTATACACCCCACTGTTTTGCTCGGATTCTTCGATCCAGTTTGCTAACACTTTTCGCGCATTTTATAAACTTTGACAATTTCTCTGACTATGTTCAAATTTCCTGAATTTTCAGTAGAAATAAGAACACTATAAGATTTCTCTTAAATTTGTGTTTAGTGCCGCAGAAAAGAGGTCAAACTATTTAGTTTTATTACGCGAAAAAAATCTTGCGTATATTTACAAGTGGTAAGAACGTTTAGAAAATTTGAAGTGTCCAGATAAACTCTTTTCTTAAATTGTTATAGGTAATAAAAGCATATTTTGGCTTGCTTGGAGTTTATGTCTAGCGTTCAAAATTTACGTCGTCTTTCTTAGATTTACCAATATTTCAACTTAGATACAAATATCGTAACGAACACAAGTTCGCTATATTTCAGTTTATTTGGGAAAGAGCACATATTTGCCCATAAATCTATATAGTAAGACTAACTCCAAAGAAATAAATCCATCAAACCTGAGGATTAGGTACAAATCTATAGGTCGAGCGATACATTTACCGTCCTAAAAGGCCATGAAAAATCTTCAGAAATCTTTTGTACACACATCCTTATAAATCTCTTTCTAAATCCCTACAACTAGCTGGACATATCTTGTCGAGCAGTGTGAAAATATTTCTATTTAGGAATATTGTATCCCTTCATGGCATTTACACATGAAAAGGCTGAAAAAACTGGCTACAGACATTTTCAATTTTGACTTATATTGTTAAGGACTGACATTTCCATTACAGGGAAAGTAAAGTATACAGGATTTGCAGCGTTTTCGGTAGGGGGGATCGACATCAACTGAATCGGTTAGGTTTTTTAAAAGGTTTTTCGCTTTAAGAAAATCAGGTTATCAAGGTTCGAAACTTCGACAAAGTAACTTTTTAAAGTTAAATATTAAATAGTCAAAATTTATTGAAAAATCTTATTTTAATTAGAAAAAAATTATCATTGCTTGGCGTAAAACTATAATGTTCATTTAAATTTAAGGGTTTATCGCTGCATAAGTGTGCATGTGAGTCTAAAAACTTCTAGAAAAAATTGCACCGCCATTCACTGACATAGTAGTTATTTAGAGTTTTTCACCGGAGTCATATAAATACAATAATTTATCTACAATCGTGAGTAGAATCAGATATCTGAAAATTTCATTAAATGAAAATAAAAATTTTTGATGAGAAACGAATTTATAAAATAAGAAAGGTGGATTAACTTTGCTTTCGTAAAAATGCATTAAATAATAACCTTGAACTTATTAGCAGTTCGCAGGTATTCTGAAGTGAAGTGAGTCGATGATTTCCTCAGAATACCCGCAAACTGTTTTTATATATCGAGAAGCGTGAAAACACTTCTTTTTTATGTTGACACACACACACACACACACACACACACAAAAGGAAAATTCTATACCACTCAACGAGTTGTCCGTGTGCGTTGTAGGTTGTAGTTTTTTAAAAGACGTTAATCGGAATTCCATTCCAGAGCGAGGCAGTCCTCCACGTAAAGGAGTCCCGTAACAGCGATGTCCTAGATGTTCGCAACTGAATCGTATGCACACATGGGAAGAGTATTCCAGAGATGGTTTTATCTGCAGTAAGAGCTGACGAGGTAGTATACAAATGTTTGCTCCATAGCTTTTGTTCTGCTGCCATGGCAATTTTGGTGACGTAATTATGCCAAGATATGTTGTTTTCTACGTTGCGTTTGCGTTTTTGAGAAGACAGCTGCCTGAATCTTTCCTATACTGGGCACTGTCTTCCTCACCCAATTCCGCGATGGTGTTCATATCCTCATTGATGGTAGTAATCTGATTTTCTGAAACGAGCAGCGGCCATTGGAGTCCGTTACATGAATAAGGATATGAGAGTGCTGTCGTCTACAAATCTGTAAATATAATTGTTTGTTCTATCTAAGAGATCGTTGATATAGAGCAGGAACAGTGCGGGAGATAATACACCCTTGAGAAATTCCGGCATAGATTGTAAATTCCTCCGAGAGATGTTCATCAATACCAACTTGGATACTTCGATCCCTTAAGAAATTGGAAAGCCTCAGAAGCAGTGCTGGTGGTAGTCCGTATGCTGCCAATTTGCTTAACTGTCCGTCATGCCACTCCCTATCAAATACCTTGGATGGCTCTGGTTCACAGGTAGGTCACGCAAGTCCCTTTGATCTGTACTTGCGGAAGCCATAATGGCAATCGCTTATGATGCCCGCCGATCCGAGATATTTTAAGAGTGCCCGTTGATAAGTTTCTCCAAGACTTTTGACATGATGAGAACTAAGACAAATGGACGGTAGTTGTTTGGATCGCTTTTTTTTAAGTTTTTTCGTAATTGGTTGCACCTGAGCGCATTTCCATTTACGAATACTCTCTTAGGAATTTGAGGTTCCGTTAATGTATAAGGGAAAACATTAATATTTTTAAAAATAAATATAGATTCAAGAAGATGAAGCCGAATAAAGCTCCTGGAGAAATTTAATCACCAAAAGGAAGATAAACTTATTCAAAATTCAAACCTATGTTAAATATGTATACCAGGCTAAATCGAGGGCTAAACATTAAGGGCAGCGTTGGCGTCGATATTATATTTTTGAAAAAAAAAACGAAGGTGGAATATAGATCGAAGAACTTGAAGTCGAATGGGAGCCTCTGGAGGACAGCGATTCTGCTGATCGGTGTGATCCACATAAGGATCCACATGACTGTGAACAGCGAAACTGTACTATACACACAGGTGTTCTAGCCATATTATACTTAATCAAATAAAAGTAAATGTTTTTTCCTCAAGTTTTAAGATCTAAATGGTGCCATGATAGACAGGAGCATTGCCAACTATCACAACTTATTGTATACAAAACATTGCTTTCGCCCTACTTCAGCAACATTACTGGTTGATACAATCATTATACTTAAACGTCATAGATCCACGGCTGCTGATAGCTATATGTGAAACATTTCCAACAAAATGAATACCAAGCTGACGGCAGAATATTCAGCTGTGAAAAAACTAAAAAGTGATTAATGCATACGAACAATCGCAATAAATTAATACATAAGCTTCCACGGCAGTTGGCTATTAAGAAATCCTGATTCCTTAAATTACCTCGTGAATCTTATCAAATTCTTAAACAATTAATTCAATTAGCTCATAGATACATAACATCAAAAGACGAATGAATAGAATGCAAAATAAAATACAAAATAAAGAACAGTATTTCGAATTGCCATTAATGTTACAAAAATTACTCTTGCGAGACCATCTATAAAAAAATCGAGTAACTGCAGTAAAATAATTAAGAAAAGAAAAAGTAACGCACAACCCTTAAAACAATTTTTCTATGATTGACGGGGAAATAACTTCCATATTTTAAAATTCTAAAGATCTCTAAGCGAAGGAGAAATTCCTTCCGGAGGTGTCAGTCAATATGGAGAGGTGGAGTAGGCTGGAGAACAAGATTTATTTTTAGATGAATGTGTGGATGGCGTTTCGCTTCAAAACTAAACCATTACAATTAAACAAAAGTTGAAGATATTGTTAGGCAACTATTGGTATTCCATCACGGTGATATGTATAAACAATTTAAAAAAAATGACAATCGTAACATGTTGAACTTCAGTAAAATCGCAATTTATTTAAATTTATGCGGCACGTGTTTTTTTATCTAATCTTCCTGTTAGTTTGGGTTATTTGGTGATTTGCGAATACATTTGTATTTTTTTTTGTCATCATATTCGTTTTAGAGGTCATACTAAAATTAGGAGAGGTTAGTCCAGAAAACAAATTTGTACGGAATGTGTTTAGGTTACACTTAGGAACTGCCATGGTCTAATGCGGTAGTTCTTAAGAAAAAGTCCAAAATTCAAAGTTTCACTCAACTACGCTGGTAATAATCAGATCTCGGTAACGTACATAAGACAGAATCGTCGAAAAGTTGATATTACGTAACCTAAATTCGCCGATTCTTTTCGTTTAATTTTACTTAACTAATTTTCTATTATTCTTCAGTAATATGTACAAAATAATGAACTACACTCGTAGAGTTTCTGATATGAATTTTACACATATAGTCGAGAGCAACCAAAATTCGTTGTGGCGATTTATTGACATCATCCCTAATTTTCTATTATCATACTAAGCTTAGAACCAAAAACTCGAGTCTTCATGAAATCAGGATATTTTACAAAGCGAGTGATTAGTGCCGAACCAGAAGCTAATGACAAATAAGAGTTTTAGTTTTTATTATGTTTTTGCAATAAAATTTTGAATAATGCAATGGTTTTAAAATAAACTTTAGCAGATCTCAATCAAAACGTCTTCATTTTTCCCAATAACAATACATAATTAAAGTTGACGAATTTCGTAGTTTGAAGAAATAACAATATTCGACAGTCTCTTACATGTCTGCCAATACTTATAGAAAGTTATAATTTAGTGAATGGGCTCGGCATGATGAAAGTTTTTCGTAGAAATGGCGTGCGGAGAGAAATAAATTACTCCCAAAACGAATACTAATCGAGCTTGAAATCAAGAATATTCGAACAACACGAAAATCAAATAAAAGAGCTTTAGTGGAGGACGAAATGTTTCATTAAAAGGCCGGCGTAATTGAGTAATGAAATATGAAATGCTAATTAGTTTTCATGAGAAGAGGGGAACTGCCACAGTTTAACTCTGCATATACTCAACAATATAGTAGTAAGTATACTTATTGGCCAAAGAACCAATGAGGCAAATGCTTTGGTTATCGTACTTATTGGTCGACCTAACTTAGTATAGCCAAAGGCTATGTACAGGGTGGCTCGTTTTCGTGTCTATGCATGGGGAACTCGAAAACCGTAAGAGATACAGTGTCGGTCAAATTAAGGCAAAATTGCGCATTTAGGTGCCTAACAATATGCCGTTTAGAAAGTTTTAAAATTCCGAGTATTTCCGGAGATATCCGGAAAAAACCGAAATTTTGAAAAATCGTTTTATTTTTTTCCTGTGCTTATTCAAAAACGGATTTTAAATTGAATTGCACTTTTGCAATGCCACTTTCTCCGCTCTATTTAATGATAATATCCAGTTTGAAATCCGACGTTTCGTCTTCAAGGGATCATCATCAGCTTTCTTTTTTTAAATACGAACTTTAATTTTTTTTATCGTTTTTCAGATGGTATTGGCGTTATTAATATGAGTGTGTGTTTTTATTTTTTTTAAATTTTTATTATTATTATTTTTTTTAATTTATATATTTTGCTTTGGCGTTATTTTAAATAATTTAAGGTAGGTACTTTTGAAATTTTTATATTCTCTAAAAACATATAATTTTGGTTTTTGTATTAAGTGGAAAATTGGAGCCCGTATTAAGAATAAAAAATAGTAAAATTATTTTTACGAGAATATGGCCATTACTGCAAAAATGAAATATTTTCAACTTTTAATCCAATTAAAAAAATTATTTAATAGAGAACATAAACAATTTATAATTATACTGCGTGATACTATAGCTACTTTGATGGAAAAATACACCTATTGAAATTTTGCATATAAATAATAATAAAAAAATAATTTATAGGCAAAATTCCAATACGTGTATTTTTCCATTAACGTACCTATAGTATCACGTAGTATGATTATAAATTGTTCATGTTCTCTATTAAATAAATTTTTTAATTGGTTAAAAGTTGAAAATATTTTATCTTTGCACTAAGCAACCTGTTTGAGAAATAGTTCATGGCCATACTCTCGTAAAAAATAATTTAACTATTTTTTATTTTTAATACGGGCTCTAATTTTCCACTTAATACAAAAAACAAAATAAAATAATTTTATAGAATATATAAATTTCAAAAGTACCTAACTCAAATTATTAAAAATTACGCCAAAGCAAAATATTTAATTAAAAAAAAATAAAAAAAAAATAAAAACATATACTCATATTAATAACGCCAATACCATCTGAAAAACGATAAAAAAGATTGAAGTTCGTATTTAAAAAAAGAAAGTTGATGATGATCCCTCGAAGACGAAACGTCGGATTTCAAACTGGATACCATCATTGGATAGAGCGGAGAAAGTGGCAATGCAAAGGTGCAATTCAATTTGACATACGTTTTTAAATATGCCCAGGAAAAAAATATAACGATTTTTCAAAATTTCGGTTTTTTCCGTATATCTCCGGAAATACACGGAATTTTTAAGCTTTCTAAACGGCATATTGTTAGGCACCTAAATGCGCAATTTTGCCTTAATTTGACCGACACTGCATCTCTTACGGTTTTCGAGTTCCCCATACATAGACACGAAAACGAGCCACCCTGTACAGGGTCTTTCCTTATATTTAGACAGCGCCTACTGGGCTTATTATAAAAGATAGAATAACACTTTAAATACAAAAGTTGTAGGATTTATCCTAAATCGCCAAAAAATGTTAGGTAAAAAAACAAATGAATATCGCAAAGTAAGTAAAAAATACTAACTTGGTAATTTTTTAATAGAACACCCTATATATTATTCCATATTTGGATTGTCCGAAAAAGTCTAGACATATTTCATGAATAATGTCCTATACCTATCTCTAACGGTTTTTGAAATAGTGACAATTGAAAATCGACCATTTACCAAGTTTGACAGCTTGTAAAATCTAAACGGCTAAAGATGGAACAAAACGGTATGCACTTTCCTATATTGGTTTTTCATAAGCGATCGTATGACACTAACTTTAGATTTAACCAGAGGTTAAAAAATCCCCGATAAATTTAACCTCTGGTTAAATAAAACGTTAGTGTCATACGATAGCTTATGAAAAACCAATATAGGAAAGTACATACCGTTTTATTCAATCTTTAGCCGTTTAAATTTTACTAGCTGTCAAACTTGGTAAATGGTCGATTTTCAACTGTCAATATTTCAAAAACCGTTAGAAATAGATATAGGACATTATTCATGAAATATGTCTAGACTTTTTCGGACAATCCAAATATGGAATAATATACAGGGTGTTCTATTAAAAAATTACCAAGTTAGTATTTTTTACTTACTTTGCTATATTCATTTGTTTTTTTACCTAACATTTTTTGGCGATTTAGGTTAGTTAGTTTTCTTCTATCTTTTATAATAAGCCCAGTAGGCGCTGTCGAAATATAATGAGAGACCCTGTACATATCACTATTAAGTACTACAGTTGGATCAGTTTAATTTTGCATCTACGCCATTTGCTGAAACTCTGAATTAATAAAATGTGGTACAGCGACTGACCTGTTCAATAGTAGCATTTTAGGTTTTGAATCTATTATGTTAGGTATACAAGATTTACTTATAAAAAATAGTGTGTTTGTGGGCCACACACCAGAAGCAATCCGCGCAAACCGATTAATCCTTTATCTTCTGCTAGTTCACTAAAATGGAATGAGAGAAGCTCGGGTAGAAGATAGATTAGACCCCGACCCGTTCAACGATCGATTATTCTCAGAAAGATAGGCGAGTTGGGCGCGGATGTCGTGGAAGAGACGAAAATGCTTGGGCTAAAAATCGCGGGACGCGGTATAATACCCGACAGAAAAGAAAACCGGGCGATCCTTAGGAATCGAGTCACTGCTATTACTATGTGGAACAATATATTATAATCCGTGAAATCAATTCTATACGCTGTATAATAATTTACCGTTCATCGCAAACCGAGTATAGTGTGCGCCAGTTTAACGACAAACGAAATCTTCCGATGACTTGTTAAATTTTACACTGATCCACTCTGATTGGTCGTGTTTACCTATTTCATTAAGGTGCATCATGTTCGCGATATGCATTTAACTTTTATATAAATAAACGGCTGCTTCCATTGCATTATTATTTCCAAGCGACGCGACGATGGCAAACAAACATGGGAAAAGAATTAGAAGCACCGCTCGTGAGATAATTTCTCACGTATATCTGTAAAAGATAGGAGGAAAATAAATGTTAATCGATAGGAACTAGTTGAATTTTACACCGGTACTTCTGATAGTAGTATTAAAAAAATTCGAAAGGAACATATTTACCGCTCAAATCCTTCCACACCTTTATCTCCTGGTAAGATAAGGCCGCGATTAACATATAAAGTTAAAACAGATGAACTACTTAATTTAAAATAAGTTCCGGCCTGCAAAATAGATTTTCTGTACCTGTATAAACCTTAGTTCAACTTATACTATCAAGAGGGTTTATTTGGAGTCATAAACGAAAATTACTCATTGAGAGACCAAGTATTTTTCACTGGCGAGTAAAGTATTTTTCAACTATGAGGCAATGTAGGGAAAAAGGACGCAATATTGTGTACCTAGATGAGGCATGTTGGATAATGATTTGACAATGAGCAATTATTGGCAAAGCTAAAATGTAAAATACTTTGGAGAGCAGACAGGATAAAGCTGAAATGTAAAATACTTTGGAGAGCATACAGACGGAGTTTCAAAAATTCTCGAACGCCATCGTGGTCTGCAAGAATTACAAACGGTGGTGCGGTGATTGCTCGGAAAATTTCGGAGCTCCGTCTGCCTGCTCCCCAAAGTTTTGTCTAAAATGTTATTGCCATTATTCACGGAATCCGCAATAGCAGCCGGCTAATTGTGATTCAGAAATCGGCTTTGTTTTTTCGCTCGGGACTCACAACTGAAGACTATCAAGGATAGATAAACAGGGATAATTTTGAAAAATGGATTATAGAGAAGCTTCCACCTAACGTTCCTTCAGAATCAATCATGGCATGCGCCGTATCATTTTCGTGTACAATATAAAGTACCAACTAGAACTCTACAAAATCTCATATGCTCTCTTGACTTCAGATGAACAATCTTAAACTTGATCCCACATGGAGAAATTTTGAATTATATGAAGTAATCTCAGCCAATAAGCCTACAGAAAAGAAACTGTAGAATTAACGCCTAATTACGTAGCCGGCACGCCCAACAGCTAGACACCGAAATCGAAAAACTGGAAAACAACATCATCCAGGTCTACAACTCTAATACTGTCGTAGAAGACTTTTCTAACACTCGACGACATGAGGATCTCTCCGACGAGATCAAGAACATGACCCGAGAGAACAGAAGACTTAGGCGAGTTTATGCAAGAACCGGCAGCGACAATGACAGAGTCACGCTGAACCAGCACAGCGGCACTCTAAAAACGAGACTCAAGGCGCATAGAGACGAAGCTTGGCAATACAAACCCAGTGAACTGAGCCTAGAAGACAGCCTGGCAGATGAAGAGGGCACTCCGCAACCCCAGGACTCTTGTCCCGCCCTTAAGCGGGGCAGAAGGCCTGGTCTACGCGGACGTGGAGAAGGCGGAACTACTCGCCGAAACCGTGCAGAACCAAGATAGACTAAACGAGCATCCTGACGAGACGATGAAGAACATCTCGAGGACGTCCAAGTCCAAGAAACCGTCATGCGCGAGCAGCGACGAATTCAGCCTAGGTATGATGTTCCGACCTCACCAGCTGAGGTTGTGGGCATCATAAAAAGGCTGAAAACAAGAAAAACACGGACAAAATAACACACAAAATGCTCAATAAGCTACCGAGAAAAGGTATAACAACAACCGCTAATATCATTAATGTGATGATGAGACTCGGGCACTTCCCTGACAGGTAAAGGGAGGCAGAGGTGATAGTGATACCTAAACCAGGCAACACTACAGGCCTATCAGTCTCCTTTCGGCCGTTAGCAAGGTGGCGGAGTGAATAATTCGAAGAAGACTTAACAACGAGTCAACAGAGCAGGACGCGATCCCAAGCATCCAATATGGATTCAGAGCAGGACATTCATCGGAATTACTGCTGCTCAAGGCAGTGGAACATATCATCAATGGATTCAACTACGGGAAAGCGACAGGAGCAATCTATCTAGATGTAGAAAGAGCATTCGACAGAGTATGGCACCAGGGACTGTACTATAAGATGATAGTAGGAGGCTACTCTGCTCGGATGATCAAGATCATCAAAAGCTACCTGACAAACAGAAGATTTCACGTGAAAATGAAGGACAAAACATCGAGGCCTAGAATACTTGAGGCAGGAGTACCGCAGGGCTCAGCCCTTGGACCGGCCCTGTGCTCAATATTCACCTACGATATACCGACGATCGAAGATGTTTAGGTATCATGGTATGCTGACGATACAATAATAAAATACACTCATAACAACACACCGAGGGTAAGTACTGTGCTACAGGGGGGCACAGACGAAATCACAAACTGGATGGCCCAGTGGAAGATCAAAGTGAACGAGAGAAAGGCGCAAGCCATAATCCTTCAGAGAAGGAGGAAGGCTGCAGGACTAACAGCTAAGGATAAACAACACCAATATTCTTTGGAGCAACGACGTCAAGTATCTTGGAGTGCACCTGGACCATGGTCTCACATGGAAAAGACAAGTCCAAGCTGCAAGAGACAAAGCCAAAAGGGCAATGGCCATGCTAAATCCCTTAATCGGGAAAGACAGCCAAATGACACTGAAGACCGAACTTACCATGATCAAATCAATAGCGAGAACTCAACTGACGTATGGTTCAACAGCCTGGGGATACGCAGCAAAATCAAGCATTGAATTGCTAACGAGGACAGAAAACATACTACTCAGGAAAGCAGTCGGCGCATCTTGATTCGTCAGAAATGCTGACCTGCAACGAGATCTACAATGGCAGCCTTTAGAAGACTTTATAGTCGAAAAGGCCAGGCGAGTATTTCTAAAGGCTGAAAACCATGCCGATGAAGAACTAAGAGATATAATCAACTACCATCCAGATGACCCAAAGACCAGAAGATTGGCTAAATACAATAGACCCAGGAGTCTAATTGGATAAAAACACAGAATAGGAGATGACACATTGTACCAGAGATGCACGGACAAGTAACCGCATGTGATGTTGAGACGCTAGATGATCAGGACTTAATAGGATTCTATCCCGGAAGTCCTTAACCCGACGTGCAGCAGATGATCCCCTAGAGAGGTCCTAGTACAAGTCGGCAATACCTGGAAGTTTTAGTTGGTATGCTACTGCAGCGAGTCCTACCCCCCACCTGAGGGGTGTGCAGAGGAGAGCATTTTTACCAGACGACAAAAATTAAATGAAATCATACGCATTTAAGGCTACTTCCGTATGTGGGCGACCTGAATCCTATTGAACCTAATGGACAGCAGTGAAAAGGTATATACGAAAGCATAATATTGGCGAACTTTCAGTTAAAGATTAAAATCAACTTACATTAAAAGCGATTGACTCATAAGCGGAAAATTGGAAACCATACGTGAAACACGTTCGTTGCATTAAAGTAGGGGGAAAAATTGAAAAAGGTATAGATTATTTAATCATCATAGTTTGATCTTTGTAGTGATGACGACACATCATCTTTTTCAGACGAAGACAGCGATTTAGAAAGAATAGAGCCATTACAGTCGCAGTCGTTAACCTCAAAAATGTCAACATATTTTTTCCTCTATTTACTGAAAAATTGTTCATAAAATCACTGTCTGTAAACTGCTTCAACATACTGCCCTTTTTATTCAATATACGTTGTTTTGTAGCTTTGATTCTGAACTCGCTGCCCCCCGATTTGAAGGGAGTCGAACACTTTTTATACATCAACCGTTGACCCCGCCCGGTTTTCTTACGAGTCTCTTATATATCTCACACTCTAAATTTAATACACATTTGTAATATTATAAGTCACACATTTCATAACGTTCGCCTCCCTGTATTACATATTTTACAAAAGTATTGTAACAAGTTGACCAGCTTATTCTTCAAGTACTAAAGAAGTGTAAGTATAATAACATTTTTAATTTAGAAGTTCTCGGTTATAAATTATTGGAAAAAATAGCGAAACTGCATATTTTCTAAAATCTTCCTAGTTTCGAAGTATTATTTGATTATGTCTTCTTGACTCACATTTGAAATTTCTAAAAATTGGTCATCATTGCACCAATTTTCAGCAATATGCTTGTTATGAAATTGTTTTGCATCTGTTCATACATTTCTGGAGCATTAAATTGATATTAACAGAGGCAATGTTTATACTTTATGTGTCCATTTTCACGTAAGAGCATTTTTTTTTGGATTTGCGTAATAGTGTAATTTAGATTTTAGCAGTATCTGGACGGTGAAATCTAGTTTTTCAAAAATATCTGGCGTACTCCATGAATTGCTTCTCTATTTCAACATTCTGATAGGATGCATTACCCGTTATATCAAGTAACGGTTATTCTAATTTTAGAACCAACTTTCCAAGGTCACACCTAAAAATTATATTCAAACGCATGCTTACCTGGCAATCTGCTGTTTTTGATTTAGCGGCCAATAGAAGACTAGCATTTGTTATAAAACCGTTTCAATTTCAGCCATCAGTTCCATGTGATCATTTCCGCATTTAAGGATAGATATATCCAGCTCTCATTAAAAATACCAGTTGTCGGTAGTACTTTAGTGGAAACTGTAGCGTGAGTGAGACAATTTGCAGTTTCGCTATTAGGTCAAGCTTTACGACTGTCAACTGTTATTAATACTAATTCCAAACTAAGGGTAGGAGAAAGCATTTCCATGTGACGTTCATCTTATGAACCATTTATTAATCGCAAATTAAAAATTAAATAATTATGAAAGTTATATTATCGGGCTTTTGAATGTATATGGAATGTATTGCGAATTTCGATTTTTTGCTGACACAATTAAATCTTCAGTTTGTGGTTTTTCAGAGGAACTTCAACACTTATTCGCATTCATGTTTGTTTCATATAAAACTATTTATAGTTCGCTCTAAGAAAAGGTGTATTTTAGTTAAAAGGCAAAGGCAAAGTTCAGTCACTTTTTACAACATAAAAACGTGCCTTTAGATTATTAACAAGATGGGACAACTAAGAATTCAAGCATTTTCCAGATGAATTTATAATAAGCTTTCACGCGTTTTTGAATAAATTGATGAAAAAGTCAATATTAAGAGACGTAAATACAATCTATAAACTTACGAAATAGAAAACGTTAATCGAATTGATGTTAAAGACAGACGTAACATTTTTATACAATGTATGAGTTGGACGTATCCGATCATTTTATTTGTTCTTTCTTATTACGTTTGCTGATGTAAATAAAAACTTGAATAGTTTATTTGTGATGATACACAAAGAGATGAGCTAAAAAGGGAGATTATAAACAACCTATTATATAAACTTTGCGTTTGTATTATTATCGTGAAAGATTTCAATGATATATTTACACAAAAAAACTCAATGCAATGTATTCGGATAACTTTTACTTGTATTTAGGTACAAAATGCAGTTCAATATAGAAGTAAGTATCAGGATAAGCCCTATATAGTCTATATTTTGATAAGCAAATTATGGTAATTTGTATGTTTATATAAAGGTTTTATCATAATAAAGTACCTACTAACCCATAAAAAACTGTAGCTAACTACTACAGAAAAAAACCCCAAAAATATCTAGCCCACTAACACATATTCCAAAACACCATATCACAAACACAACATCCTGCCTAGAATCATTAAGAACAACAGGAGGCCAACACGCCCACGAAGGATGATGTAAGAGTGACGTAGAGTCATTAGCATCAATGGAAGATGGTGACGTTTTAGTGGGTATGCCCAGAGAGGAGAGTCCCATACTCCCCTCACCCGAGGGGGTGCATAAGAGAGCATTTTTACACCTCAAAAAAAAAACATAATAAAGCGTATTAAAATGACAACATAATTAATCGCCTGGTGATTTAGCGTTCGAGTACCGTTTAAAACCAGGATGTTCTTAAGAGAATGACAACAATCCATACGTGCTGATGTGTCGAGTTCGATGATGTTCTCTGTGAAATTTTCGTGTGTACCGATTTCTTTGAAAATATGGGAAAACCATCCAATTTATTCTATGGCAACTTTTCCACACATCTCAACAGAAACAATACTCCAACGAACCTAAACTTTTTGTTCAGAAGTTTTTTGGGAAAGCAAGCTTACCACAAGGCAATAGAATATTTTTTATGGGTAATATTCTTCTTCCTCGCTCATTCCCATGTTTTGGCTGAGATGATTCCTTTAAGGAAGTTATAAATTGATATATTAATGCCTGTTCACACTTGCGAAAACCAAATACCTTCTTACTGAATTTAAACGAGTATGAGATGATAAACCTCACGGCCTGTTCTCGTCGGTGGTATCGCAAAAAATCTCAGGCCCATATAAAGATGCCGGAATCCATTGCCCTATAAGTTGGTCGGTGATTTAATTCAGAGTTACTATGTGGTTTCATGCCACGCATGAATAAAAATTGTTGGTATTTCACGACAAGCTTTCAGCCAAAAGTGTTACAAGCTATGAACGTTAAATCTGTCATCATTTTAGTCTGGAGCAAGATCATCAAGATCCAAAATATATTCCTCCACTACGTTCAGTGATTTCTATACTAGAGTAAATTTTTGCCTTTCCTTTCTTCTGGCGACCTTCTGATAACAATCCTCCAGATCAAGGATGAAGAGTATTGGATTTGCGACTTTATTACTGATCTTATCTGCGTCAATCCTAATCTACATCTGATATTTCCTATAACGAGAGATGGCCACTTGAGGATTTATGGTGTGCACATACGAAGAATTATCAGGATTTTCTAGGGATTTACAGGGATTCCTTTTAGAGTCCTATAATGTGTAGGGGTGTACTAAGGACTTCCTTAGTACTTACAGTACTTACCTTGCATTTTCTAGATATTTGTAGGTTTTACCGGGGAGGTATAGTATGTAGTACCAGAACCAAAACTAAGAGCGGGTGATATTGCGCCTAAAGTTGGTCGTCCGAAATTTTTGGGATCCAGAAACCCGATTCCGAGCAATAAGAGTCTGTAGCAAGGAGCCAGATATCACCAAAAAGCCCTTTATCCTTCCTTGCTCAGACCATGACACCAGAGGATTCAACAATCTGATTCAGTAAACATAAATCTAAGTATCATATTATTCTATATCCACATATCATCCACAGTTTCCAAGAAATTAGGTACCCCAAACGGGATAAACTAATTATTTATTCCAAAGAATATCGAAAACTCAACAACGCTAGCCTGTACTGCGCTGATCTAAATAGCACGGGAATTTAATATCTTTTCTGTTACATGATGATCCGTGCGTTTATATTTTGGTGAAATTAGTTTTCCCCAAATTGAAATATCTAACGGGAAATCATTTCATGTCGAACGTAATTTAATGCTACGTTTGGGATAGATAATAAAATTCGTGACATCAGTCCCCTACGGCGTAATTATGTCATGTGATTAACCTAGAATTAGGGTTATTAGTATGCATGTAGAGTTTAATAAGATTCTGAGATATTGTTTTATAACGGCGGTTAATTTTTGGGGCTTCTGAACCGATCCCTCAAGTATAAAAAGTAATTTGGAGTTAATTTTACAACTGTAAGCAGCTAACAATTTTAATAAGGAAGTAGCGACAGATGAAACTAAGATATTGGTAATCCCCAAAGAGATCACAAAATTTAAACAACTAGGCGTCGATATATTCAGAAATGTGGAAAAAACATTAAAGAGATTTGAATATTATTTCGAGATATTATATTGGAAAGGAAAGTAGAATGTGCTGGACGACTCTTCTAACTTATGAAGGCAAGACAAGGTCTACAAAAATTATGAGCACTATAGGAGAAGATTAAGAATAATATCGAGTTAAACGAAGTATGAAGCGAGGACATTGGAGAGATGCCCACTTCCAGAAGTGGTTCGGTGTACAATAAATTGAAGGAGAGACTGGACACGATGATGACGGAAAGGCAGCTGTGTTAGCTTCATATCCTCATATATCGATGTGAAGAATTTATGGGTGTTACAGGATTAACTCCTGACCCTGCAGTCTTGATGATCATAACTAAAAGTCTATGGGGTGCCATTTTTGGATATAATCTACGAAACTACCGCTATAACATTTATCAGAATATGCTGTTCTCATAAAATTATTAATGGAGTTTTTCTGCATCTGACTTAATCAACAACTTTTAGTGGAAGATATGTCTTCATGCCCATTTATGTGTAGTAAAAGTTTTTACTTCATTAATTAGTCAAAGAAAGAATGACACTAATTACGAAAAAGGGAAATTTAAATGATTAAAAAAAAGGGAAATAATTATGTGCCTCAATATTTAATACAAGACAACATTTCTTTATAGTTGAAGAACTATTATAGTACTAGTTTTATAAAAAAAAATGTAGGGCATGGGTCTATAGTTGTAAAAACGAGCCAAGAAGTGGCGTTTTTTGACAAATCAATGAAGCTAAGTGATGAAATAGATAAGAGTCCAAGATGGGTAAAGGTGGCCCACATGCCCATATGCATTTGCAAAATTAATCGGAGTTTCGATCGCTTTTGCCATCTTCAGAATATCTAGATATTTTACCAAGAATATCAGAAATGTATTCGTACATTATAATAGATTACATTTTTGACAAAGTAAAAAACCGAATTAGTCTTCTGATATGACCATAAACTGCTCACCTTATTCTACAAATACGAAATATGTTAATTTTAGTTTAGATAAAAATCTATGTAAGTTTTCAAAAACAGTCAGGAAGGGAAAATCACCCTCTTAGATAAGACCAAGGCAGACATAGAGTTTGGGTTAGTATATGATGACAATGCAGTTACCTTATCGATAACTGCATTGTGACTCAAACCTCTAAATGACTCTATCAAATAAAATGGGCTTCACAGTTGGAGCTTGTAGAACACTCTTGAGTACAGATTGTTGTTTGCTGGACAAATACAACCTTAACAAAACTGCTAATATTTGAACCGACAAAAGTTTCTGACTTAATAAAGCCATCCTTATTAATGCTATCCTTTCAAGCAAACGGAAATCATACACTTCACCGGTTTCATCTCACCGAGCACACTGAAATAAAAATACTCAAGCCCTTTAAATTAATTAGCGCTCCTTGGTAATCCTCACACAATAACACCGGAGTTCGGAGTAAGAAATCATCAGCGTGAATTCAGACACCGCTTTGCTTTTGTATAAATAATAATCGGAACCAACATTTCCTCTCTAATCCCTGCAAATCTCGTGCAAAACCTCTTACCCCTCCCTTTGCATAACGTAGGGTTGTGATATATAAATGATTATCATGAAA
Source organism: Pissodes strobi (assembly GCA_016904865.1). Taxonomy (NCBI): domain Eukaryota; kingdom Metazoa; phylum Arthropoda; class Insecta; order Coleoptera; family Curculionidae; genus Pissodes; species Pissodes strobi. Next base: position 329,543 of record MU181967.1, read on the forward strand.
AAGGGCGCTGCTACTTCATGGCGGAATAATGCTTCTAAGCCGCTATTCAACCTTATTATTAAAAGGATGATTCCATGCCAATTATTTTCACGGAAAAAATATATCCGAAAGTAACAATTTTCCAGTTTTCTTTTCTCTATCTACGTTTTTCTTAAGAGTGGCGTCTACAGAAGTCATTTAACTTTATGAAATAAATCACAACATGCCGAAAGCGAATGTCCTAAGAATTACTAATTAAATACATTGAAAACATGGTACTAAAATATTAATAATTAATATCAACTGTGTTTATTTTATTAATATACTTAATAAAGAAACATTTGAATATCATAACGTATTTATTAAAGTTTTTAGGCGTTCCCATTTTTGAGGGTGTGAAATTTAAAATGCGCTTGTTCATTCTTGTGAAATTGAAATTTATTTAGATTACGAATGCATACAAACAAATTATTTTATTTGCAACACCGCCACCGGTAGCAAAATTACTATTGCAATATTTACAATAGGAAGAGACGAGGGAAAAAATTTAAATCGTATGTAAAAACATAACAAAGTATGTAAAATATCAATAATGATATAAAAAAATAAGTATGCAACTGCGTGGCTCGAAGAGATATAAGTATATACAAAGAATAAAAAAGCAGAAGATTGAAAGAACTAAACAGATGACAAAATGCTAGAAAAAACGAAGTAAGTAAATGTCAGCAAAATGTATAGGGAATATTTTCATTTGGAAAAGGGGGAAAATAAGAAATAGACGTAAGATGATATATAGATAAATTTTCTATCAAGAACCAAAATCAAACGAATAGAATTAACAAAAAAATATCGCCCTATTCAGAATTAAATTGAAAGTTCATAAAAGCAGAGAGACATAAAAGAATGAAATGAAAAATTCTGAATATAAAGTTAAGAAAACGATATAAGAATGAATGGTTGAATCGGTAAGAAAGCCAAAGCAAAAGACGTTGTTGGACATAGCTCCATTTAAATGAAGATATTGTCACATAGTGGGACAGAGGACAATAGGCGAAAAAAAAAAAAAATAATATATATATATATATAATCATAGAGACGAGAACATATAAGGACCCCTGTATGGACAAGGAGAAATAGGACAAAAATCGGAGAACTAGAATATACTGGATAAAAATTTTGCCCAAAAATGTATCAATGAAGTATGAGAAGAAGAAGAGCGGAGAGTCATTATCAAATAAAATGAAATATTAATTAAACATGTAATAATTTAAGAAATATACCTTTAAAATATATTAGTTCTCTTGTCTCACATCGCATAGGTTACTAAATAACAAGACTATCGGCTGATCTATTACCATGTTTTCATTCCCGATAAGTCTCCTTGATGCCAATGAGCCAATGTGTTGTAGTTGTCAGTTCAATAGATACCAAGCGCCATTTTGGGTTTTTATCAAACTGTCAACACACACTTTTCGGTATTTTTCCTCTACCCTTTTGAATTAATATCTTGTCAGCTTGCACGCTATAATTCTACTAACTTATTGAGATTCTTTAACTACTTAAAAATTTTGCAAGTAGCGCCAAGCTTAATGCATTTTTATTACATGGAACTATCGTTAATTCTTTAATCACTGGGTGAAGAACCAGAACCGATTTGTGGTATCACGAAAGGCTTTCTAACGGAATAGGTTTGACGAAATATCGACTTAGCAAAAAATGTTGGAATTACCTACAATTACTACGTACGGGGTTTTCCACGAAAAAAAAATCGGAAGATCATTAGAGACTATCACCTGTATTAAAATCTGCAGTCTACTTTTCACATAAAATCACATTTTCTTTCAACATTTTCTAATATCAACAGGATATCGATCTAGATTTCTGTCGACTCCTGCATGGTAAGGTAGTTATTTAAAAGCATTTAAAAGAAAATTAAATGAAGCGTTTTGGAAAAAAGTGCAAAATTTTCAATCCTGTCACACATAATTTAAATTATAAGCTGGCTATTTTCATAAACTAATTTCATTATTTTGATATAAACACCACATATCAATATTAATATATTCAAATAAGTTTAACGTATATTAACTAATGCTTTGAAATTAATTTAGAGATTAATTTTTTTTAATTATCTTCGAGCCTGTCATATTAAATATACGTGGTGAACATAGCTAAAATATTTCGATTGTATAAAAGGTTTGTGTGGACAAAATAATACGGAAAAATCGATTAAAAAGAGGAATAGCATTTAAAAGAAATGAAACTTGTTGGAAAGTGCAAAATAATCTTGTCAGTCATAATTTAAATTATAAGTTGAACTGACAATTTTTATCGGCCAATTTTTCCCTTTTCTTATAAACACCTGAAATTAATATTAAAATAATCAAAGAGGTTTAACGTATATTAATTTGTATTTTGGAATTAATTTAGAGCTTCACTTTTAAACTGAATTGGAGCCGGAGGCATATCAAATAGATGTGGGGAATATACCCAAATTATTTGGGTTATAAATTAGGTATTTGTATATAAAATAATAAACATAGGTAAAGAAGTATTTCAAAGAAAATGTAATAACCCTTTTAGAAAAAGATGGTGATTTTTCAATCTTGTCAGTCATAATTGAAATTATAAGTTGGATTGACTATTTTTATCAGCCATTTTGATATAAATAGGATATTAATATTAATATGATCAAAGAAGCTTACCGCATATTAATTTATATTTTGAAATTAATTTAGAGCTTCTATTTATAATATTTAACAATAAATTGGAGGCAAAAGCCATATTAAATAAATATGGAGAAAATTGCTTAAATATTTAGATTGTAAATTAGATACTTGTGGACAAAATAATGGTAAAAAAATAGGTTAAAAACAGAAATAGCATTTATAAGAAAATAAAATGAAAAAAAAGGTGCAAAATTGTTAACCCTCTGTCATAATTAAACTTATAAGCTGGACTGGCTACTTTTATTAGCAACTTTAATATAAACATGATATTAATATTACTATAATCAAAGAAGCTTATCATATTAGAGTCAATATTAAATAAAGGTGCTGAATATAGAAACAATGATCTATGTTCGGAGAAATATTAAGCTGGAAATTGAGAATTTGGAATATATACATTTTTGTCTTATAAAAGTGGAAAAGAGATTACTTGAAACGTAAAGGAATGAACATATTTTAATCAGAATATCGCTTTAACCATATTCCCATAAATAGGATTTATTTCCGTTCTTTTTGGCAACACCGCAACTTTCGAATGCACTCGTATGTAATAGAATGCACTTAAAAATAAATGGCCTTGTATTCGTTATTAGATTGCAGTCTGTGAATACTCTGGGTCATGGCAGGTCATAGCAACTGAGTAATGTATGATCCTAAATATGTGTGTATATGTCATTAGCACGAACGCATCTTTATTATACGTTTTGTAAATGTTGTCTATGATTCATTATTTTCAAGCTCGGACCACACCTAAAGCATGTATTTCGTATTTTGCGGTTGATGAAAATAAGTGCGTGTGTATGAAAATCTTGTAGGTGGTTGACCGGATGCAATGCAGTTGTCCTAAATTTCGAAATATACCATACAAATGCTGATATGTATTAATATTAACTCAAGTTTAGCTAAACGTGTTATACATTTTGATGCTAAAAAATATATTCTATAAAGTAAGGTTTATGTCTTATGATGAGCAAACTTTGAAATTAATATTGGTAATGTCAACTTGATATATGTCACACGTTTCGTCTATATCAGAATTTAAAATTTCTCTAGCTTCATAACTTATATTTTTACTGCTATATGCCATTTCATTACGCCACGGAATATCATGCAACCAACGAGGGTCGATGATAATCCTTTCCTGAATCATAATATCAAACTAACTTATGAGTTCTAATAACAAAGATCTTAGTTATTATTACGGATCAGAAACGATTAATTTTTTGGTAAATCCTCTTTTTGGTTTGCTTTATTGGGAGGCAGCGAATTTATTTACTTATCCCTCATATATCTGATAATTTATATCCAATAACCATCAAGAACTTTTCGTAGAGGGTGTTTGAACCACAAATGGCGTATAAATCGATTTTTAATATACGTCTCAATCGAATGTTTAACCTCGCCAAAATTAAACTCTCAGCTACAGAGATTTTTATTAGTTTTTAAACCCCGTGGAAAGTAAATTATTTACTTTAGGCTTCGGGCACGTCTCCACGAAACAATTCCGGGTATTTTACAGCGATGATTGCAAAAGATAAGCCCTTATTGCCTTGTCAAAAATGAAACATTTTCGAAATAAAACATGTAAAATACGGGGATCCGTTAATTCATTTTTTAAATATTTGGTCGCGTTCAGTTAATAAATGATTCCCAAATTGAAAGATCCAATTTTCGCATTCATAACGTTCAACGGCTTATAAATCTTTCCTCTGGTTAATCTCCCACCATGCTAAAAAAGGTTATTTAATAGAACTTAAATTTATTTTTAAAGGATTGAGAGATTTTTTCGATTTTCTTTATAAACGAATTAGTATATTAGATAAAAAGTATTGAACACATTAATTTTTAAACCAAGAGGGCATTAGCATGAGACGTTAGCCGACTCGGTTTAAAACCTACTATTACACCAGTAATGTACACTATCTTTCCTACAACCATCTATGATACAAAAAACACGCTTTAGATCCTTAAACACTAGTGTTCAAAAGTACTTATCGTGTCAAATCAAGTGTCACAATCTCTTCTAGAAGAGCCGCGCTGAAAATAATTCTCAACGCGTGTTGGCATTTATTACCAAATTAACTGTGTATTTTTCATTCTCTAGGTGGGTTCACACAAAAAAAGGATATCTCATTTAAAAAATATAATACTCAAATAGAATAAATCTTATCTTTGTATATACGCAAAGATATATATATTTAAATTGAGTATTTTAAATAATACAGTGAATACTACATAATTCTCTTGCCGATTAATTTATTCTACAGAATAAGAATCAAAATATTAGATTTAATTATTTTATATTATTATAGTTAAGAATCACATGATCGTTGTTTCAAGTAATCGAATCATTTGAAATGAAAATAAATTATTTCTCAAATGAAGAAATGCTATTCATGGTTAAAGAAAACATATTCTACAATTAAAATTGTATTTACTTTGCTTGAACATCTTCAAGATTAAAATAATAAACCTTTTTTTTTATCTATGTATATAAATCCTCTCTTTGAGTAACTTGTTTCTCAAAATAAATTTTAGGGAATGTTTGATATAAAATACGAACGTATTGAAATAATAAACGTTTGTACACAATACAAACAAATATTTTTCTACATTTAAGAATTCATTATTCTCTAAATCAAAGTGATGTTATTAATTTAAAAATATAAGTTAATATGAATGAGAAATGCAATATATTAAATTCTTCTTTTTTCTGTTCGGTTTAAGAATATTAAAAATTTGAAAATAAAACAAAAAAATATCTCTAATGAAGTTTATTTCTATACACTGGAAAAATAAGTAAGTATACAAACTAAAAATATTATCTTAGAACAACCAAGGTCTACAGGATGTATTTTTTCCGTTAATTCTAGTACATATTATTAATATTTGTGTGCATGGCTTTCGTTTTTTCATGCACCTTTATAGAAATCTAAAGATATGAGTTTCTCAGTATACTGTGGCCAATATCTAGTAAATGGCCATAATACACTTTAGCAAAACTTACAGGGTGTTACTTTTTTTCGGGTCGTGACCCTGTGTCGTAGTAAAAATTTTCGGGGGTAAAACGATCACGATCCGCAACAAAGTAAATTTTGCTAAAAAAATGTATTTTGGCCATTTTAGCTTACTATCTGCCAAATCTGAGATATACCTCTAGAAATGTACGAGGTGCATGAAAAAACTGTAAAAAATAAAAGGCCTTACGCACACATGTTTATATGAATTTTTAATTCTAAAAAGAGTCAAAAAAATATATCCTGCATTTTTAACCATCAATTAAATAACACATAGATTAATTTAGACAAAATTAAAAAAACAATTACAGGCCACTGACAATGTTTTAAATTACCACTTTTTCGGAATCTACGTTTAGAAATATGACAGTTTAAAAAAGGAAACTGAAAGAATCAAAAAATTTAACTTAGAAAAAAACTTTCTGCACATTTTTTACATCGTTTCAGACTAACTCTCCGTTTGACCAACAGCACAAGACATCCTTTTTTTATTCATTTCCGGCTTAATTGGAACTTACAATGCTTCAAACGATAAATTAAAAAGAAAGAGAAACTAAGACAGGAATGTGCAAAACGTTTTTTGTTAGTTTAGCTGTTTAGATTCTACAGCCTGCCAATTTCTATAAAATATCAGGGATATACTCACATTTAAAACAATTTGAACAATCAGTTATATGATCTGCCAAGAAAAATTCTTAACACATATTATGCTACAACCTGTATTTTAAAAATATTTTCAGTTTTCTTTAGGATGAGTTAAATAGGATGTGTACAATGAATATTAGAGAATGTTAACAAAAACCAGTAAGCATAAATACCTAAGGCCCATTTTGACAATGTGTGGATAGCAAAAAGACTAAGACGTCTAAAACAAATAGCCTAAGTAACAATAACAAATAAAAGTTAGGATCCAACGACCAATAACTAATACTTAGCTAAAATAACTCCGAGGTAGGTATATTTCTATTTCTTGGCAAGTTAAAAACGGCTTTGAACTCTTCGTTCGGGCAAAGATCTATACATACAGCATGCAGTTCAAGCAATATATATGAGATCAAAAACACACTAGGGCTGTGTGAAGTTTGTATTCTCTATCATTAATTCTTCGACTTCTTTTAGCTACGTGAATACGACATCACAATTTTGTGGCTTTTGGCGGCCATTTTTGTTCTTCATGGCGTCGGATTTATATATTTCTTTCCTAGTTTTGTGTAATTCGTTTTTTCCCGAGTACCAAAATGACGAAATTGTAAGCATTCGGACCATTAGATTTGTCTGACGTAAAAATCAATCAATCCGTCATGACAGACGATCTTTATGGGTCGATGGTCCTGGACAGCACACACACTTGCACTCACAGCACCCCTAGCAACCTTATCGATCAACTAACTAAACTAGGTTAATTAATATATTGCCGGCCATCTAGAAAACATGTGGGGAGGGGTACAATCAGATTCCCGGATCCTTGAGTCAAGATAAATAAAAAGATATTGATATTTAATTTTAATGAACATATTTAATTTTTTATTTCATTTGTGCTACGATATATGTTTAGACAGAAACCTAGTAGTTTCAAAATATGCATGAGATATTCTCATTTTAAGAAACATACGTTCTAATTCCCCGATTATTTTTACTTCAAGAATATTGCCATCTTATACTAAATAATGTGGACCGAGGATTTATTTTAAACGGAGAAAATAATATTCTTAAATTAGTTTTTTATTTTTCTTGGTCAAAACTTAATAAAGGTCGTTGAAATATTTAGGAATCTTGAATAAAATTTGTAGTTTATTTTGAAAGTAAATCTATCTTCATCTTTGATTAAGATTGCTCGAAATTCTAAACAAAAATATGTTTTTAAATCAAGAAAATAATTTGCAAAATTCATATTTTGCTTTTAAGAACCGCTTATGAAAATGAGTAAAAAAAGCACAGTTTACCTAACAAGTGTGGAAAGTGCACTTGATTATTGCTGGCCGAACTTCGCTTCGGGTCGTTCGGCCATCTGCAATCGCGTGCGGAAAAGGCACTTTACACACGTGTTAGTTACAGCTTTTCTTCTACGATGGTGTGGAAAATAAATCAGAAACAAAAAATAAAACATTATTTTTATTAAGTTTTTTAACAATATTTTGAAAAGGATTTATAACTTAATTATTTTTCATGAAAAATAGGCACATGAAATGAGCAGCTAGCAGGGTTCTGAATGTTGATAGCTGAGGTCAGCATTTGCTTGTGGTTCATACTAAAAGCCACAACTTCTTTTGAGGCTGCATCCTTTATTGAAGCAGCATGCTCCATTCCTCCTTCAACTGGTGGCTGGCTCTAGTTCTATAGTTTGTCGTGGAGCGCACTTTGAAGCTGTTCGAAAAAAATTATTTGAGGTTTTCTTTATGTTATCTATCGACTCCTCTATGTAGCCTTAAGCTACATTGCTGGATGTCCAGCCTCCGAGTCTCTTGATGGCTGTAATGTTGGCACCTGAATCTGCGAGATGAGTGGCCGAAGATCTTCTAAAACTGTGCTCTATATACAGTTGAGGATCTGGATGTCCCAAAAAGGCTGCGATTTCAGATGACATTTTACCAAACGAATTTACGCCAACAGGCTGAGAGTTGCACTTTACTAAGCGGTAGTTTTCTAAAAATCTCCTGTGGGGTGTATTTTTGAGTCATAATTATAGATAGGTACTCCCTGTGTAGGTATTCACCGTTTCCTGATTCTTGAGACAAAACGATTGTGCGGCTTTTTTACGTTTCTGTGCAAGATAGAGTCACCACTATGAGGGTTTCTTTATCTTGGATGTCGTCCAAGGTTATATTTTTCAACTCTTCATTTCTGCATGCGCCGACAATACCAAATACAGCAGCAACCTTTATCCTTAAATACGTTTTATTAGGAGCCTCACGCATAAATTGTGAAATCTGTTCTGGTGTGAAAATTTTGGATTTTTTTGGTGCATATCCAATGTTCTCTTTCTTTAAAAAAGCAGCTAACTTTGAAAATTTTGCAATATCGAGAGACGTTGTAGTTTTCAAAATCATTTTTAACATTGAATAAAGTGATGCTTTGCAGAATTCACTTAGATTGGAAACATATGCTAGGAATACCTCCTTCTTATGCATCAACCTAATAAAATAATAAGGGTACTAAGTTTTAAAGCATTATTTTGAAGGCTTGGTGCATTTCATACAATCTTTGTATTTTGTACTTTGAATCACGATACACATATATATATGTGTATCGTGCTTTGAATCTAATTGGCAAATACATTTAGTTTCTCTTTAGTGCATTTCAGTGCCAATTTTCTAAACGAGAATCCTTGCAAATATTTTTATGAAGAGTAATTTTGGTACACTGTTAATTCAAAATGATATACTGTATGGCATGGTTCACTTCAAAACACAATTTTATAAAATACGTTGCAATTTTAAATGTTAGTTAGTGGAAACAGACTCGCAAATAAATATAGCCCGCAATATATAGCCATATAAATAATGTATCACAGACAGAGTTTGCACTGTATATAATAAAGAATAATAAAGACGCATTTGTATAATTGGCAAAAGCATGCGCAGATTTAAGATTAAACTTTACTTAGTTGCCGCTCTGAAACATTTTAAAAATAATTACTATAAATGTAAATTATGAGAAATGCATTATGTCAACTCTTGTTAGCAGATATTTAGTTACTTAATTGGTTATAAACTTGTATCTTAATGAAAAACCTGTATCATAATGGATCTAATTAAAGTACATGAACGTCTAATAAATCAATTAAAGTATAAAAGTAGGAAAAATCGTCTTTTATGTCACTTTTATAAGTGGCACTTAAACTTATTGAATTTATGATACTTGCAAGTACATACCGTTAGCAGGTTAGATCGGCAGTCAAGAACGTTTACCTGAAAAAAAAATAATGAAATGACAGATAAAATAAATAAAGCATTATACGAATTTGTTACAAATGTAAAATATAATCTATTTATTTGTGCTAGTTGAGCTACAATTATTATAGATGTATGTACTGGAAGCTAAAAATGTCAGCATTATGATCAACTCCCTACGAAAACCAAAAATTTTAGGTATTCGAATATCGAAAAGTTTATATAATAAGATGAAATCTCGAAGCGCCGCGCCGCGCCGGCGCCGCTGCGTCGTATACAAAACAAATACAAGCTTATACCTCGTTATATTGTAAATAAAGAGAATTAGAGAGCCTCGCAGTAGCCTCGAGAATAAAAGCATTTTATATAAGAAAGTATGTTATGTATGTTTTTCGCAATTATATCATTTATAACGAAACAAATACACATAGGCCATTCTGATATTCATTTTCGCATTACATCTAGGATAAAGCTGAAACTATTAATACACAAGCTATGTAGTTCTCTTCCAAAGTTGCTCATTCATGTGGCACCTTATATCGTTTGAAATGACCCGTAACCGATACAGGGGGATCTATCTGGTAGACAACGTTCAGAAAGTCAAATTGGGCGTCCCTTATTTTTCCAGTAAACCACTGCTGCTCGAACTGCCTTCGAGACCGACTGTCAGTTTTCCATCAGAACTTGTGCCGGTTTGTTGCTTTTTTTGCAAAAGTTATTAAGCACTAAAGTCGAATAAGTGTCTGACAGGCCACTTCGTAACGGTTACGTATTTTTGTTGAGGCGGTTAATTCGTCATAGAATCCCACAAATAATCCAAATTTTACTTGAAGGAAATACAATATTGTTACGCATTTACCAGGGTTGCATCCTGTAGCCAAGCAGCTTCTCCAAAATTCTCCTGCAGCATCATGCAGTTATAGTCCATGAGGCAGTGCATTTTTTTGGTACGTATTTTCTCAGTTAGTAAGCATCGATAGAATTGTTCAGTTGGTAATTCTGAGCAATATTTTCCATTAGGTGGGAGAGGGGTTGGTGGTGGTGTGGGAAGCTGGGTACCAATGGGTTGAGGCGGGAAATGCGTCAAAAGAAACAAGCATTTTCCACTGGTGAAAACGGTTTTCATATGGTTTTAGTAATAAAGATATACTAAAGTTTAGTAAAAAAACAGTTTTTATTATTTATCTTATTTTGGCAATTCTGAAAATTTGTCAGATGTCAGATTATTGCTTTTCTCCTAAGTTTCATGATCTACTTTAGTAAATGCAAAATATTTAAAACGAGGAAAATAAGTCAGCTAATTATTTTCTTAATCTTTGGAACCCTTGGAAAATTTTTAATGACGAAAACTTTGCTAAAGATGAACTGGGACACATGTTTTTAGATATGCAACGGTTCAGAAGCCTTTGCATTTCTGTTGATTAGTCTTCGCTTTGTCAATCCTGCGGATCATCTAGAACGCAAAAAGAGGATCCTGCTGCGTGCAGTGTTAGAACTATTTAATACTTTTACACTAGTTGTCAGTCCGCATACTCTATAGTCGTGTTTTGATGAGATGTGGATACCAATGAGGGGCAAATCCAGATTTAAGATGTATATGCCTGAAGAGCTTGAAAGCTATTGAATAAAGCTGCAGTGCTCAGCCGATGCTCATAGTCATAACCATTACCTTTTTAATGGATATATCTAACAGGTCGAGATTCAAATAGTTAAGGAGTTCCATTGTTTCAGAATTCAGAGTTCATTCAGACAAAAAAATTAACGAGTCAACCCAGTCAATCGACTGCTAGCCAGTTTATGGAATAAATGAAAATGTAACTGGTGATAAATGATTCTCATCCATCGAGTTTATTGATGATTTACTTGAAGGAAAGCTGACGTACGTAGGAACAGTAAAAAAAAAGCAAACGTAAAATTCCGCTTTCATTTCTGTACTCAAAAAGTAAAGAATTAGATCCACTACGTATTGATTCACACAAAAAAAACGATCTTGTCCTACATATCCAAAAAAAGGAATAATAGTAATACTGACCTCCGCAATGATTCACGCCTGATGTATCAATGATGAACCTCAAACAGGTAAGCCTGAGATAATAAATAGTCTATTATAATCGCATACGCTGGATGAAAAAGTTCCAATTTCAGCAGTAGTAAAAGAACCCGAAGATCCGAAAGCAGCTTTTTCCAATTGCTAGACATAAGTAACTCTAATGCTTGTATTTTGTACGCTTCTGGACTGTTAGTCAAAGAACTTGTAACAATAAAGAGAATATTAATATATTCCAAAATAACGTTTGAAACCACGTTGCACATCAAGCGTATTAAACGAGCAGAAAACCAGATAAATTGAAAATTAGCATAGAACCAATGATAAAGGACGACTAGAAATAAGAGAATCTATTATCTGGGTCCAAAACAACTAAAGCGTAAAACTCAGTGTGTCGAATGTACTCACAAAACACGAAAAAAGAAAATGTACAAATCATCTGAGAAAAATTGGTATGTTATTTCTTATAAAAAATTAGAATAAATTTCAATTTATATTGTTTTTAGAACTTTACATGTTTATGCTTACCTATAAATAGGACTTTCCCCGTAATATTGAGAAATGTTTCCATGTTAAATTTCAGAAGTTGCATTTCATTTTTCAATATGTCCAACCTATTTATCTGTTAACACTTTTAATTGTTGATTTTTTTTTTCATACTGAAAAATCCTCTTCAAAACCACTTTACACTATTAAATTCTGTAAAAATGTAAAATCTGATTTTAGGGAGGTCTTATCTTTACCCTTTGTCAACCAAAAGTAGTCCTGTACCTATTAGGGGATAAGAGATACTAAAGATGCATGAGTTCAATAACTTGATCGAAGCATAATATGATATGGTCTACATCTCACGACTCAATTACTGGAATCTCAATTAATTTGTTATCCCTTTGGCTATGCTGCTCTAGGCATTAGTTCGTTATTATAATTATTATTTTGAAACATATATTGGTTTTCATAGAATGAAATTTATCTGAATAAACATTTGTACCCTACAGATATTTTTCATACATACTTCTATGGACTCTCAAAACTACGTAATTGAGAAGCGCTTTAAAGAAAGTTCTTGATGCATCTAAAATTAAAATTCGTTCCAGTCTAAATACACTTCCGGTAATGCATATAATTTGTCAGACAATGATGCAGGCTACTGCCCATTGCAGTGAATGGTCACAAATAAAAAATCTCAACTGAAAATAAATGCAATTTTTAATTTGCAACGAAATATCCTGCTTGTGTATACAAAATATAACTAATTGTTTGGTCTGATGGTTTTGGCAATGATGGTAGTTAACGTATCCAGGAACCGTGATTATTAGCAAATTTAAGATTATATAACGCACTTACTGATCATAATGGGAATGTTGGCTCAAATAATTATGGAATATAATTCTTTTATATGCTGTCATTTGTTGCAAATAACTAGTGTGTGTATGTCGCGTTTTAATTTATAATATTATCTTGCACAATGCGTTTGGAAAAGCGCAACTTTAATACAACTGTTTATATCCCTTAATGGGCTAGTATAATAACAACTGAAAAATAAAAATCGATTCCCGTAAAAAGGTATCTCTAGTTTTAGTATAGCGACAAAATGAAGAAATGAATCACATAAAATTCAGCTATTTTTACGGCGGGACTGTAGTAAAATAGATTGCATTTTTCAAGTTTACTGTAGTTTTTTATTTCCTCGTTTACAATTGTGTGCTTGTTCCATTTAACCTGTTTCTGCCTTAAACTTAATTTCGCTAAATTAAACTATAACAATAACGAAACCAGACAATGCCTGTGTCTGTGCCTATTCAACAATGAGCTCAAACCCATCTAGAAGTCAGGAATATAGTTTTGAAAATTTTTGGTAAATAAGTAATGGAATGATTTTTTTCTATGAAGTGGGGAATATAATATGAGATAATTTAAAATAGAATTTATTTTAATTTACTACAAAATCATTATATGGACAATTTTGAGGCCCATTCTGATAATTTATTTTCTTGTATTTAAAACTAGTGCAGTCGGAGGTCCCGGATGCATATACGTATTCTGCAGACGGATAATAGCTATTGTGTTGGAGGTCACAAAGTTCATATTTGCGTTTACAGCGGTATTAGATTTGTATTTAGCCTGCAGTGTGCTGATCTATGTTCATCCGTAGCTATCGTTTTTTTATGGGTAATGCTAAAACGCTTCCTTAACCTTCTGTTCTTATAAGTACCTAGATACAAATTAAAACAGAAGTAGTAACTCGAGAATACGCTAAATTGTTCCTGTATTTTAGTAATATACCTTATATTTTTTACAGTATTCAAATTTTGTGTCTTATTTGCTCTAGGTATATGTAATCTTTTGCTTTATCTTTCTGTCTTTCTCTAGTTCAGACTGGTGCTCAAAGTTTTATTATTTAATAGTTCATATCAATTTTTAGGCTGAAAATTTCACGCCCAGCCCTAAGTAGCTTTTCTGAAGTTACCGAGGCAGAGCAACGTAGTTATGTCATAAACTCGATTCTTAGTGAAAAATCTGCATCATAATGATCATATTAAAGTCCAGGTAGTGTAGGTATAATAAATAAATCAATTAAAGTATAGGAGTAGAAAAGTTATGTGGTTTTTTTCGCCAGTCACCATTATATATCAAATAAGTGAGATCTTAATTGCAGCTGCCCCGTGTAGTTGTTATTGATACAGATATTTACAAATAAATCCCCATGATATTTCGAATATTTCTCCGATAAAAAGATTGAAAAATATTCGACAAGTATTACTTTCTCTGCTTTTGTCAGACTTTTATCTAGTATATAAAATTTTTAGACTTCTAGTGGCCGAGCTTTAAATTGCTTTCGAAAATATACAAGCGTTGTTCTCAGACGGCACACAAAAAACACGACAAAAAGTAACCCTTTTCACCGGAAAGTCGTAAAGAAAATTTATACTTTGGGCATTAATTTTTTCCCGAGCCATTCGGCAACATAAAAACGCTTTATGACGACTTTTCTTAAATTTCAAGCGCTGTTGACGCAATACAGTATCCATAATCTTTTTCTCAAATTAAATTTCCCATGGGCGGAGCATAAAACAATGTATTTAACATATCGTCATAAGATATAATCTAATGAAATGGTTTTGAATATTTTACTGCCATAGTATCCTTAAAATTTACAAAGGCAGACTATTCATAGCCAGAAAAGAAAGTTTTAACATTAACTGAAAATATGTAAATTAATGACGTAACTAAACCAGAGGAAAAAAAATAGAAAAATAGTGGGGTATTAATAAAGAAGGGACATTTATTCGCGCCTAGTGCCATATTAGACCTGAAGCCAGTGAGCATAATGCAGTTTCCTTCCCCGTGAGTAAATTTAGCCAACCAATAAGGACTAAAAGTATCATACTAATTTCGACCCAGCATAAAGCCAGGATCAATGTTTGGGATGATACTTTGTAAAACTCGGTAGCTAAGATGGCCGCCGGGCGATTTTCGTTGTATTGCTTTATTATTGGGTTCATATTCGCTTCTATTCTTCTATTCTATTTAATAAATTTGATTTTAAATATGAATGTTAAAATGCACTGGTATCGTATTATTTATCAAACTATTATTGTGATATAACATTGTACAAATCACACATTGTATTGGTGCTATTATTAGAAACAATTACTCATCATCTGAATTGGCCGAGTCGGATGCTACTGCAAACCTGAATTCTATACACATATCTGTATATTTCAATGAATGCTTAAGACAGCAATATGTGCGGCTCACAATCTTTCTTACAGCAATATGAAATTATCTCAAGAACAGCAAGAGTTGCTGTATCATAGCTCATCCAATCAATATGTAACACTGCATTACCGTCCCTGTCTGTTTGTAGTGACCATCTGTTACCTTCAAATGTTGGAATGTCTGGCTCTGGATCTAGTGCCATGTTGCATATCATTGTTTGAAAATTGGCTCTTGGCATATGATTTTACAGTGTGTTCTGACATGGAGCAAGATTGTGTGATTACATGATACCTTGCTTGCCACAGAATAAAATGTACCTTAGCGTGTTGCACCTGTGGTTTTAGTCGTGTGACTATACAACTGACATACGATGGTCTCGAGAACTATCTCTGTTCCGTCAGATACACCTAAACAATCTCCCAGTCTAGACATGGCAGTTGCAAATTTCTTATCTGTGCGCACGAGCTCTATTCATCTCTAAATCCAGATTTCGCAGTATGATATGGAGCAATATACGTGTATCTCCCTCTTCGTGAGTAAACTCCAATGATGGCACTTGATGTTAGTTGGTAGCAGCGGATTTTAGTTAGGCACCCCAAATGGTGAGTTTAGGTTGTTGCCAGTCTTGCGCCAGAAATTTGATAAGGTCTGATTTGTTTTGAGGGACTGTTAGGTACTGTCTCCATTTGGTAATAGGATGGGCTGCCTTAATGCTAGAAAAGTTACGCATCTCAGATGTTCCACGCTGCATTCTCTCAGCTTTCTTTATTGATATACTTCTGTACGTATCGAAAACAACATTGATTGGTGAATAGGCGACTCTCGAACAATTCTGGAAAACAATTTATCGGCGAGGAGTCTAAAAGTTTTTGGTACCTCAACTATCTGTCGTAATAAAGCAATTCCATCGATAATGTACGCATCATTGTCCGGTATTATTTCTGCTGGAGGGAAGTTCTTACTTAACAGTTCAAATAGTTTAGCTTTGTTAGTTTTCCTTATAGTTCCATCCGTTACAGCTAAAGCCCATGGTAGAGGTCCCAGTGGATACGACAAAACAGTCCTCATGTCAAGATCTCTGCGTTGAGCAATAATTGCCTTCTGAGTGAACAAGCCTCTATCTGCTATGAGAATAAGTTTGGGTTAGTCTGGGTTCACTCTTATACGTTTCATTTCGTTAAATCACTGAATGTCTTGTTTATGTTTGCTTATCACAGAGTGAGACTGGTTGACATCTTCTCTTATGAACAAACATTAACTTTTGAATTCCGAATATGCCTTGTCTCCTATGGCATGTGCCTAGTGTAAGTCTGTAATGATGTACGCAGTTGGTATACTTCCAGTCGAGATCTTTACGATATCTAAATTCATGAACGGGTTGGTCCATTTATTAGTAAGGTTTACTATAGATGCAATAACATGTTCATCTTTAATAATCCAGCTGGTAGCAGATCATTATGAAGAGCATGAATTAAAGAAACACCACCGGTTTAATTACCAAGCATATGTAGGAATGCTGCTTTGATACCAGAAGTCAGGTAATATCTTGCAACTGCTGAATTTTGCAGTTCCGCTACCAGTCTGCATGTCTGTGTTGATGGTTTCTTCTATCGCTAGGTATATTAAGTATTTCATCATAGCATACATCTAGAGCAAAATATTCTAGTACAGGTAATTATCTGCCAACACAACGGAATTCGGCTGCCATCTTTTTGACGTCGTAACGCCATTAACCTACCGAGTTTTACAAAGTTTCGTCCTTAACATTGATCCTGGATTTGCGCTGGATCGAAATTTGTACGTTACTTTTCATCGGACCTTAGAATACTACGATTTTCGCCCGCGGCCATCTTTGTGAGGTCGTAAGGTCACTAAGCTACCCATTTATACACAGTATCATCCTAAACATTGACGCTGTTTTCATGACGAATCTAAATCAATAAGTTAAATTTACTCCCCAGAAAGGTAACCACACCTTACGTTTTTGACCACTTGACTGTACGTCTAATAGGGTTGTATATGATTACGGAAGGGAACTAGTTTACGGCCGTCAAAAAACGCTACTAAGTCATGCTTTCGTAAATCAGTGGTATCTAATTATGTCACAACATCATGATACAATAAATTCAAGATATTGTAACAAGCAAATTTTGGAGAGGTGACGTGCGACGTTCAAATAGGCGAGGACGTGACAACGCTGGAAGGCGAATGGCGCAGTAGGAGAATCTAGTCATGGTGTTATATAATACGGATATAGATATAGATTAGAAATAAGGCGTAGATATAGTTATTGTATGAGCAGCAGAGTCGATTCATGGCGTTATGTAATTATGATGACTATACTGGCGAAGCTTTGAGGTGTAAGGCGGAAATCTTAGTGGCTGTAATAATACTGGCGAAATAAAACGTGTTACCAAAAATTAGTCGTTTTCAATATGATATTTAGACGTAACTACGGCATGTGGTGAGCAAAATTTTGACTTGTAACAATGCTCGTAACAAAGGAATGATAAATATTTTCTATTGTTATTTGCTCACCATACCACAAGAATAATACCATACGACGTAGACACATCTGAATATCATAATCTTGTCTTTGTTACGACTTATTAGAAGTTGAAAGGCATGTTTAAGGTTAATCTCTCGTCATAATTGATGACTCATACATAGTTTACGTCCTTAGACCTGAGAGTACATTTTTTTCTAAAGACGAATAAAGTAGATCACAAAAACCGAAGATATGATCCATGAGATTATAATACTAGAAGAAAAAAAAAACGCTGGTAGACAATTTTTTGCCAATATACAGAAAAAGTGATAAGGGTGAAAATATGTACTTATTTTAAACCCAGGTTGCAAAATAAAGTCAAATTACAGCACGCTCGCGTAAATGTACACTAATGACAAATCTTTAAAAAAATTATTGAAGAAATCTGGAATTACCACTTTTTATTTCTGTGCCAAATCTTAACTTTTTTCAGTAACTATTTTATCTATAAAACAACTAAATGAAACCATGACATACCTCGTTTTCGTGTAATCAAGGTTTGGACTAAAACAAATACCTTTATGTCTGATGATGGTCAGTAGATATGAAACTAGTTGCCTTTAAATTGTTAAATAAGTAATGTGGTTTTCACTTGGAGATATGCTTATTATTTATTGAAAGGTGTGCAAAATATTGAATAGTATCTGAGATAATGTTCATTTATATGCAGTTTTTAGTATTTTTCTTAGGGAAGGGCAAGGGATTATCGTATTTAATCATACAAGTTCTATCATTAAATAATATAAAAATAGATCGCTAATCACCTGAAGCATTTATTAAAACTACGCCGCTGGCTCTAACTACTGAATTTATCCAAACTGCCTGCCAACTTCATATTTTGGTTATAGTGCCTAACTTTAGCTATCATCGCACGGTCTAGTGGTCACAATGTGTTTGTCTCTTGGCGCCATTTACCGCAATATGGCCGTTCCGCGTTTGTCTCTTGTCATTCTATTGTTTTATAAACGCTTCTGAATGGTACGAAATAAGAAAACTATACTCTCCCTTTTTGTCTGCTTTTTCTTCCTGGACTTAGTTGACTTTATCGATTGACGAAGGGAAACAGGCAAAAAAGAAAATGTTGTTAAAGATTCATAGTTTCTTTTACTCCCTTTGTCTGGCTAACTAGATTTAAGATCGAGACTGAGATTAATATTGTTTTAAATTTAATTAATCTTGTAGCGTATAAACGTGGCGTCTTGCAAGTCAAAACAACATCGTTTTTTACGATTGTTTTAGTGAGCCTTTTGTTTTATTTTAGTGCTTGGCTTCGTGGAGCTTGTTTTGATCTGACGAAGCTTATGATGAGAGTCTAATTAATGGCATATTTACAACATTTTCCGTTAATATTTTTTTGATTTATTACAGCGTTAGTTTTTCTAAGATAAATATTTGGCGATGAAATTGTGCGATTAAACCTCGGTTAATTCAACCATATAAAACGTCATTCACTTCTTTGTAGCGACAAGTTTTAAAGTGGCGATATTATCGTTGTTATTTTTGACCCTCAGGTCCATTTTTTTCATATCAATTCATCATGAGATAAATTGGCAAGAACACAGCCATTATTAGTTTCTCTTTTTGTCGACAATTTCGTCCCGTAAATGTACTTTATGTAAAGTGAAGTTACCGTTTTAAAAGGTATGTTATAGCATTGTACTTCTATGTTAGATAGTTAAATTATTTATAATTTACTAGGGCCTTTCCTCGGGGCTGAATCTCCATCCTCCGCTTGGTCTTTCCCTGAATCTCATAATTATTTTAAGTGCAATACTATAATCTCAATTAGGATTGAGACCTATTGGGCGTTTTCACACTGGCCGACACGACAACGACACGATAACGACACGACAACGATGCCGACACTATATCCGACAGGTGGTTTACACATTTCAACGACACGGCACATGCAGT
>MU181967.1:359389-379206 GCA_016904865.1 Pissodes strobi
ATATCTACACTTACAATAATTGCGACCTCTAAGAAATTAACTCTAGTTCTTATTCAAATAAACGAAGAACCGTATAATAATTCATTGGAAACCAAATTGGTCAAAGCCTGCATAAGGCTTTCTCACATCGGTTTAACTGTTTTTATACACATTTCATAAATAATCTACACAAACTCTTAAAAATTTGAGTCAAACCTACATAATCTATTTAGACATTCAGAAGAACTTACTTACCTAAGTGCAAGGCAAATAGGAACTTTCAAATTCAGTTTAAAATGTATTTTGGTATAAATTTTATAAACTTTTAATATAAATATCAGTCGTGACCAGTAAGTTGGTATCAATCAAAAAAGTAGTTACTATGAATTCGGTGACATATGTTTAAGACATTTCAAGCAGTAGCGGGTGAAATGTCTTAAACGTCCCAGGAAACACCATTTCATCTAATATACGTTAAAAATACTAATGTGGGTGCTTGGAATAGACGATAGCTACATCATAATCTCATTAAATAAGTTCATTAAGTTTACATATATCTGCTAAGTCCCTGTGAATTTGCTATCGAAGCACAGGAGCCACAGGTAGCCCGAAAGGTTTGACACTACAAATATGAAAAGTGGCGCGATCTTCGCGAGGATCATCGTTCTTTTCCTTGGAAAGATGCCGGCTTTAGGTATCAAAACACCTCTGAATCTGCTGACGAGATAACTCAAGTCATCCTAGCTCTCATCCCCGCTTCTATAAAACGAATCTCAAACAGTAAACCATGGTTTGGGAAAAACTGCTCAGGAGCGGTCAATGCTAAAAATGCCGCCTACCGCAAATGGCGCCGAGATTCGACAGCCGAAAATCGAAATATATTCATCACAACCAGAAATCAGTGTATTTTTTTATGGTAGTGGCACACACACTAAAGGGAGATCCTATGGCGCTCGATGAGCGGTGTGTGTGCAAATATGTTGATTGACACGGTTCTTGAATAGTTGTAGGTTGTAATTAGGGGAAAAAGAAGTCCTGGGAGTGAGTTCCACAGTGATGCAGTGCGCCAGACAAAGGAGTTCTTGTAAAGCGATGTTCTAGGTTTTTCTAGTTGTACGACGTACCAGTGCGCTCTTGCCGTCTGTCGTGACCGTCTGACAGGCTCTGTCAGGGGCGGGATGAGGCATGCCAAATCCTGGGAACATCTCGGCCACATGTCTGCGGTGTTCCAGACTATCCAGATACCGGGTCAACTCCGGGTCGCCGACAAGACGCACAACTCTCTTCTGAATGGAATCCAGCAGCCTTAGGGTGTGCTTTGGTGCGGCATCCCAGATGTGTGAGCAAAAGCGGACTATTGACGAGAGCAAGGAGATATATAACGAGCAGATCAAGAACAAGCTTCCCAACTGTCCTAATGGATCAAGATAATTTTGGTCAGTTGCTAAAGCTGTCAATCAGTGTTTTTCAAAGACTTTAATCCCACCACTGACTGAAGATGATGGCTCAAAAGCGGAAGCGACTAAAGAAAAAGCGAACATTGTTGCCGAAATGATGCATCAAATTCTACCTTAGATCCTCAAGGAAAGACTCCCCCAACTATCCCGAGAGTGAATTCCTCAATGCCAGGTCTGGTATGTCGTCAACGCGAAGTGAAACGAATACTCAAAAGCCTAGACACTAATAAGGCCACAGGACCGGATGGCGTCCCCGCAATAGTGCTTAAGAAATGTGCTGCTGAAATAACAGCTCCACTGTGGAGGATTTTCTCCCTATCATACCGAACTGTATGCTTTCCTTTTTATACAATCAAAAGAACACGCAAGTTATTTTAAGGTTGACTACGTAGTATATATGTAGAGACGGGTAAAAGCAATGTGTCTTAGTATTTTGGTACTATTAGCAGCAAAGGTATATATTTTGGATTGTTGCTTTGCCCCCTATCACACACCAATTTAAATTTTCAGCATCTATGTTTATGATTAAAGATCGGATTTTATGCATTTTGCATTAAATGCATTTTTTGCATAATTTTGTGCTTTTGAAGAAGGAATGCATATTTTAAGAACTATTGCATATCCTAGCATGTGTTGGGACATATGTGTTATTTTCTCACGTTTCAAGGCCCCACGCCGCCGCTGCCGCGACGCCCGTACCTACCGTGCGGCGCCGCCTGAACACCTGAACTCGATTTAGATTGGGATTTCCCTAAGAGGGCGTAGATAGGCTAGTAAAGTAATGAACTATTTTTCTATTGAGAAATTGCATTAGTCTGTGCGTTTTTTGCGAGATGTTTTAACTAGAATTTGTTTCCCTACATATTATAAATTCAATAAATTATTTATTTGTTCACATTTATAGTCTACCAGTAATATGGAGCTTGTCGTTTGTCGTAGCCGCAGTTAGTATTGTACGCCCAAACAAAGTAAAAGTGAAAACGAAAGATGTGGTTCACATCTTATTAACCAACATTAAAAAAACGTCGTTAGAAAGGTATTTGGAACCGTGCTAGATGTAAAAAAATTAAATTGAAGGTAACTATATGCATACTGTCGTCGACGAAACATGATTCGTGTGGTCGTTACATAGATAATTTAATGATCGGAAAACTCACAGAAGAAGAACTTGGAAAAGCTTACCTCACAGCTGTAAAAGAACTGGAAAAAACAAGCAACTCTACAGCTACCCGTTTTATTCAAGAAACATTAACAACTTTCTTTTTGCCCAGTTCAGTTCCTATAGATACAATTCTTGTCCTGTTATCCGATGTTGCGCCGTATATGGTAAAGGCAGGAGAGAATTTAAAAATATATTATGAAACCTTAATTCACGTAACTTGCCTAGCTCACGGATTAAATAGTGTTGGGGAAATTATTAGAGCTTCCTTCCCGTTGGTCAATGACCTAATCGCAAATGTCAATCAAATATTCATAAATGCTCCATTAAGAGTGCGGTTACCACCTGAGTCTGTCGTGATCAGGTACCTGGATTTGTGCGGCAATATTTTATGCAGATAATTTCTAAAACGTTCACAAATGTCTCATGATTCACACTGCATCCAAATTTTTAGTTCAAAACCTTGAATCGCGCACGTAATCACTAATGCGTTTTATAATGTTCAAATTAACATTAATATAAGTTAGATATAAATTGATATAGGAAATTGTATTTGCGATTTAATAAAGCATCTATCTTATTTTTATTCAATACGCAATCCCCTAATTTAGTGAAAATTTAATTAGAAAATTAAAATTTTGTTTCTATATTACTGCATATTCATTGCATATTTATTTTTTTTATACCCAGCATAAATTTAAAAAAACATACATACATTTAGATACATATTATAGAACTATAGGATCGATATCGACGATAGATGTTAAAATACATCCCTACCACGTCATAATAACCAACCGTCTGCCGCAGTGGCTAAAAATGGCCAGAAGTTGGCGACCGGCGGGGTCGACGTCCGCCAATTTGTGTCGATGCAATAATTCTGCTGCAAGCCAATTTGCAATACTTACAACTTGTTAAAGATTATTCAAGAAACGCAGTGTAGTTAATTTTTAACGCATTAACATGTTCAGATTTGCCAAAGCCAATTGTTTCGATTTGCCGTTCTTCGTTTAAATATAATTTATTTTAAATAGCAATTTTATGATTAAAAAATATCAAAATTTAATGAAGACAAATCCCACAATAAAGCTATTTCAGTTCTCTGACATGTTCATTTTAGGAAGAATGAAGGGATGAAGCTTAAGTGCTCATGAGCACCACAGATGTTGGCCTATTTTTTTTTTGCCGAGTATAGCGGTTAAATATCGGGAAAATAACATGATTGATTAGCTTGTAATATAAACATCACACTCCTACAAATGTTTTTGAAAGTATTCGTAAGCACAAATTCCGTCCTTGCAAATTTAAATTAGTGTGTGAACTCCATGAAGACGAATTACTTAACATTAATGATAATTTAAGGTACAGAATTTGTTTTTAGGGCGATTGTACATTTTATTTAAATGAAGTGGTCAATCGACAACATTTTCCATATTTGAGTGATATAAATCATCATCTAGTGCATCATGTTCCCTCCCACACAGTGATAAAAAAATAAATATTTGAGCAGCAATTCTGGCTGACTGCATTATTGGCCCAGTCTTTCTAAGCGGAAATCCAAATGTTAAAGAGCACTTAATTTATTGGAATATATTTATACCGTCTGCTAATTCATCCAGATTTAATACAGGTTAGGATGCGCTAACATGATGGTCCTCCACCTCACTACGTAGCTCCAATGCTCAAAAATTTTCAGTAATACTTCTTCAGATCGCCTATTTGATCTCTAGTTGAAGTCCAAAGTATACATACAACAACCAACTACACCAGAAGATTGAAAAGTTATTATTAGACATGGCAAACAAGAAGGGATCTCTTGAATTTTTTCAAAAAATAAAATGGAAATGGAAGCTGGTTTTTACTATCGCATGGAAGTCACTTAATAAAATGAAACTGTTTTTATTTGTATATGTGTTTGTTTTTAATTTTGTTAGAAATAATAAAAATAATGAAGTTTCCAATTTAAAAAAATGTTTTGGTTTTCTAAAAGAATATGCAGAATATTGCAAAAAAATGTTATATGATTAAATAGAGAAATTTAAGAGCTTCTCGTTTGAAATTTTTGACTTGAGCGTCAGTGAGAGGAGGGGATGACCCTGACAGAACAAATTTTACATAAAATTTTTTTGAATATGGTTGCGAAATTATTTCAGTTTCAATCCTGGTATATTTGAGTACACAGTCAATATTTAAGAGTATGTTTGTAATGGATACATCCCTTGAGATACCCTTTTCAAGATATTGCTTGTGCGTAAATATACAGGGGTTCTATGTTTTATAATTTCTCGGTTATAATTGTAAATACTAAAGAGTTATAGTTTTCACAATTATATATAAGCGAAAAGACCGCGTTCGAAAAGCACAATTCTGACTGTGTTTTGCAAACATATTTTTAGCTGTTTTATCTACATGTCACTTGCAGCTAAAACTATTCGAAAGTCCAGTTACATGATATTAAATAAATTTGAGCACCTCATTCAGCCTCATTAGACATTCCTAGCTTTCATATTACCGAAGGCAACGCTTCTAGTGCATAATTATTGCACTTTACTGTCACACAAATTCAGCCTAAATGACTGTTTTACGAGAATTCGTGAGCTTTTCGTTATTACGATCCGAGTTAAGTTAACTCTGAATTATATTAAATATTAGAGTATTAGATTATCTCGAAACGAACTGCAATGCTTAGAATATTAATTTATTTGCTTTATCTAGTAGTTAAATAATAATAAATCGGAAAAGTAATAATCCAAATGCGGTTTTTGGTTGTTCTTGGTACTTATTACGCCAACAATTTATTAATTGGAGAGTTTCAATCGCACGTCCAATGGATGTAAATTATTGTAAATTAGCAATAGTCCAATTTAATGACCTTATAAGGAAGCTGAAAACTTTAAAATTAGTGCGAAATTTTTCACGAATAGCTATTTCAGACCTAAAACGGGTCATAACGAGGGTCAAAGGCTTACGATATCGAAATAAAAAGAACGAAACAAATATGCTTTAGTAGTTTTAGTAAAATGTTGGTTGTTACAGAGATACAGGGTATTTAATTTGATTCATTAATACCATCATGGACAAAAATTATTGCCTGGGACATACTCAAACGCAGGCACAGGCTACTAATTACTCATAAAGAGTTGGATTTTTGAGAATAAACAACATTTCTCAGATTATTCCTGACGAACTTAATTACAATCTATTATAGGATCAGTTATTGAACAAGGGTGTACTTTATTCGCCGATATTTAAATTTGCCTAAAATATAAGATGCCTGGCATAGCTTGTGCCTTAATAATGAATTACGTATGCTTTAAGCCCCAATCCCCATAAATATGATACTAGCCATGTTTTAGTTAGAAGAATAATTACAGTAGCTGTATTATTATTATCATCATCAAAAATTATTCTAAAAAATCAAAATTTGGAATTGCAAATAGATAAAAAAAATATGTATTAAGAGCTTAAAGCGAAAATATTTTTTAAATATGCACACTGGTATCCAACAATTATTCTATTTAAATGTTTTTCCAAATTGAATCCGTAATTGGTGTTCTGTTATTGCTTATTACAGTTATTTGGACATTTTGATTAATTCATCCAGAGACTATTGAAACAGTTCCCTTGAATTCCTCCCTCTGTTTCCTAACCATTACAACAATCTATACTATAATACCGATGAGTATAACGATTCGCGAACGTTATGCCTGATTGAACTACATTATCCCTTAAGCTTCAATGAAAGGGAAGCCTCTAAAATAATACAGAAGATTGAAAAAAAAATTAAAATTTGGTCTGCTCATATATCACTTTTCAATTTGCAGCAAATCCAAAGAAAATGATTTGCGAGTTCAATCTTGGAGAACAAAAGAATATTTACATAGTCTAGCTAAACGCATAAAAGCGAAAGCGGCCCATTCAATTAATTTTAATGGATATTCTCAGATTTTATTAATGAGAAAAGATCTGTTTCTATAATTCTTTATTGGTAAAATTTTGCAATACCTGTGTATTGATTGAATGCCTTAACACGTTCCCTGCCGTCACGGTCTATAGGACCGAGAACGAAGTGTTCCAACTATAAAAATTCGGTCCTATAGACCGAGATAAAACGGTTCGCACACGCAAACTCGGTCTATAAGACCGAGATCCTTTAAAGGTTCCCGAGCGCCGCCGGTCTTTTCTTTAGTGCCAATAAGCATGCTAATAGACCGAGCCGGCCTGTGAGACAAGTTCGCACCTAGCAGTTTTGAGTTTTTTTAATTCTACTAATGTCAGTACAACATAGATATCTTATAATTTTTTTCATATCTTCGTCTTTTATTTTAATTCATTGGCAAATGTTTTAAGTATCGAAAAAGGGTTCCTGATCAACCTCTAAAAATCTCAGAACCCAAACCTTACCGGAATTTTTTTTTGAGAAATTTGTCAAATATCGAAAAATATGCCTCCTAGAATGTATATAAGTTGAGTCGGCCTTACTAATCAACGTGGACCCCTGAAAAGATTCGAACAACAAGCGTAAACGCGTCACAACAGATCAATACGGACCGCGGTACCGGACCGAGTGTCGCAAATCGAAGACGAGATCCTCCTGCGCCGACTCGGTCTATAGGACCGAGCTACAAAAAAATAATTTTGAAGGCTAGAGGCGTTATTTTTCAAAATTTTCGCTAGAAGACTTTTAGTTATGCAATACTTTACTCAGTGGCGTTATTGGCCTGTAGGAACAGATTTCAAAAAAATACCGTGGCGTTATGGCCAAACAAGCAAATATACCTACGGCAGTGAACGTGTTAAGGGATGTAAATCGTAACCAATTTAGAATTTATTTTTAATTCTGTTCAACAGAAGCCTTTTGTTTATGTATGTTTATCTTTGTAAAAATTTCAGAAGAATATTGTATTAATCCTAGAACGCTAAGCTTCGTAAATTTTACGACAGCTTTTTTATTTTCGGCTACCATCGCCCTGATTCGTTAGGTATCGAGCTCTGCGGTCTGCGCCTCGGTATTCTATTTGACAGTGGGATTGATTACCGTGAATGTGTTGGTCGATTTTTAAGTGGAACGTATTGGCAGCTATAAGACGAGTTTCGTAAATTTTACGAAAGGTTGGTCGTAATGTTACTTTTGTTAGTATTGCACAATACAAGAATTAATTATATATTTTAGGTTAGTCCGTTTCGAATTTAATTTGCTGTACTTGAAATTTATCCACAAAGAATATGTCCAAACAACGAGAAGAAAAAAGCTTCTGACTCAAGCCGAACTTGAGCAAATAGCAAAAACTTCTTTTTGGAATCGTATGACGACAGCACCCAGGAGAGTGGGAGTGAAACTGAGGATGCCGTGGAGTTTGATTTTGGACACAGCGGATGTGAATATGTACCTTCAGAGGATGAGAGCAGAGACGAAAGTAGCCCTCCTAGGACAAAAAAACGAAGACTACATAAAGAACCAAATGACGAAAGAACTGCGGATGATTAAATAACGGTAGCCTATTCGTTGCCTGGGTTATCCAGAAGTAACGAATCTGAACTATTACAACAAGAATATAGAGCACATGATACAGAAACACGTCTGCAAAGAAATATCGCGAGAGTTGATGAGACGATTGGTTCAGAAGTAATTAAGACTCCGCCAATGGAATATTCTGCATATTTTTCCTGGTTCAGTGACAAATTTCACAAATGTTCTTCTTGCGAACGAATTTTTCAAGTTTTTATAATGGATTCTATGATTGATAAAATTGTATTACATACAAACGCTATGATCCGGTCCAAATCTATTAAATAACAATTATAAAAAGAAATCTGCTACAATATCTACTACTAGTCCTAATTAAAGGACATTGTTAGGATTACTAGTATTATCTGCTTATTTGAAAAGTAATCATTTGTCATCCAAAGAGTTATTTGATGACAAAATATGTGGAGCTTTTTACAAGGCAGTCTTGAGTCGTGAGAGGTTTAAGTTTCTATTGGATTTTTTACGTTTTGAATACAAAAACCCGAGGGATTAGAGAAAAAAAATATTCATTGGCGGCTATCAGAGAAATTTGGGATGAATTTAACATCCATTATTCATTATTAAGGCACAGGCTTGGAATTTAGAAGTAAGTGCAGAAATGTGTATAGAAAAATCTCTTACGTTACCATTGACGAATAGCTATTAGGTTTTCGAGGAAGATATCCTTTTCGAATGTACATAATATCCAATAAGCCGTCAAAATGATATGTGATAAAAATAGTTTTGGTATGCGATGTTTCATCAAAATACATGTTTGATGCCATGCCATATTTGGGAAAAACCACAGACACTAATGGATGCCTTTAGGAGAAAATTGCGTCAAAACCTTGTGTGAAACAATTTCCGGTTCCGATAGAAATATTACAATGGATAATTGGTTAGATACGTCAAACTGGCTGATGATTTACTAGATCAGACTTACAATCTTACTATGGTTGGAACTATTAGAAAAAATAAGAGAGAGATTGTTGTACAAATGTTAAAAACCAAAAATCGCGATGCAGGCATCTCGCAATTTAATTTTGACAAAGAAAAAGTACTTATGTCTTATACAACCAAAAATAATAAAAACGTTCTACTTCCATCAGCAAAATCAGGAAAACCAGAAATTATTGAGGCTTACAATCAGACAAAAGGGTCAGCGGATACATTGGACCAAATTTGTTCAAATAGGAGTACCTGTAGGAAAACTGAAAGATGGCATCTACGCCATTTTTATGGAGTACTAAATATTGCCTGTATAAATAGCTTTATTTTGTGCAATGCTGATTGAATAAAATGTCGAAGAAAAAATGATTTCCAAAAAGGATTGCATCATGGAATTGTATAAATTTTAGCGACGCCATGAACGAGCCAAAGTACCCACTTTGCAGTGCTCACTCCATGAAACAATAGATTATCTTCTAAACGAGACTATAACAGAAGACAGAGAGATAGTCATGGAAGAAAAGACCGAGCCTCACAGGCTCAAGAGAAGCATCTGTGCGAGTTGCCCACCACTATTAACTTTTGTTCAAAATGTAAGAAACCATTTTGTAATGAACATCATGGCGAAATTTGTAAATCGTGTGCTTAAATAATGTATTAGAGTACTTTTATTCAAATATTATAAAATATAACGAATTTACGAATGCTTACCCTTAAGTGGTGGTAGAAATATACTTAGCGTTCTAAGGTTAAACACAAATATATAAGGTTGTCACATGTACATATCTATGTTCTTTAAGAATTTGATAATTTTTGGTGGGCGGTTATGTGTCCTGGCCCAATATCCATAGGAAATGACTATTACATTTAACTTTTAATCCAAGCGATTTAACAGACCGATCAAATATGGCGATATGCCTTACAAACAAGTCTTCAACTTCGAAATTTGTCAAAAATTAGGGGTGCCGAGCAGTATTGGAAAATCAGTTTAGATCAGGCATTTTAATTACATCGATAAAGTAGAAATATAATATATCAAGCATTTTGATACCTTGACCAGAGTACAAACAATATACGGTGCCTTCACTTCAGTTAAACGCAATATAGTAAGCATCTTAAAACCTTGACTCGTTTCTATATTTCTTTTTATTTAAACGGGCTCTCTAGTTATCAGACAAAATAAAACTTTATTGGCTTTTCATAATACAAACATGTCACTACTTTATAAGAGATAAAATGTCTGATAACTAAATATTGATTTAGATGTTTTTTATGTTATTTAAATAAAACTTGCCTATTGTGTATTCTTGTAGCGAGTTTCTTTGTTTTTATAAACATTTTCGATTTATTATAATAATAAATTACTTTTCTTCGAGATAAGAAAATGCAAATAAAAGAAATAATTGAAATGGCGAGATTTAGCAGTTTGAACTGAAGCACCTAATTATTGTTGCAATAATATATTTAGAATAAAATTAACAAATGCAAATTATAACTAAATTATAACATACAACTGCTAGAACTAGAATTGCTAAAGTTGTCCGAGCAGTGTCTATCCATCTGGGCTGAATTCCATCGGCAAAGCCGCAAGACTGCCAAATTATATTCTGGATATTGCCACAATAATGTAGGATATGTACCGTGAATTGTGCTACACATTTCATGTCAGATAATTTGCTGCCTAGACTTCTAGCTTGGAATTTGTGCATAATTGAATATTTCACCTTTAAGAACTCAGCCTGCACCGTCTGGGATTGATTTGGAATAAAATAATAGTTCAAGAGCTACATCATACTAATGTGTATAAGGGGCAAGATAAAAATGCAGCCATAGACGGGCAAAAGTGTCATCTTCTTCGGTTCTGGTGCCTGTTCCTCATTGAAGTTTTTTTACACTGAGTATTTTTCTCACTATTGATGCACTCTGCCTTGATCTTCCTGTTTTTGTATTTGTCGTGGTTACCTCATCATTGTTTGTTTACGGCGTTTTTCATTATTCATGCGGTTCACACGTCCAAATCAGTAATTTCCGCCCTGACTTCCGTTGTTGTTCCCTGGATCCTTATTTTATCTTTAAAGATCCCACTTTTTATCCTGTCTCTTTTAACCATTTCCTAGTGCTCCCATGTCAAGTATTTCGATTTATTCAGGTTGCATATGTTTTTCCGTAATTTCCTTGCTCAACATGATCTCATTCAGGCAAGCTACAGCACGTTTTTTTTTAATTACCTCGAATTGGATCTCTTGTTCATAAGATTCAGATTGGTTAAATGTAACTGCTAGGTACTTCTACAAACTACAGACTTATTGATTATTATTAATTTCAAGCGATGATATTTCTGATCCCAACCCACAATTCATAGTAAGTCCCTATTTAATATATTCTTCCATCAATTTCCTAATCTATGAATTCCTTGTCATTAGTCTGATCACCGGCGCGCGGCGCGGCGACTTCAAATGTATATATAGACAGGCTTGGTTCTCTCACCATACCAAGCACTCTTCCCGTAAAAATTTCTTAGTGGTTGCTTGAATTTCTTTTGACGGTTTAGGTGACAGTATGTTCCCATTTTCTTATTTTAGAGGTAGATCCCTCATAGAGATTTGGTAGGGTGCCGACCAAGGGAAGTATGTGCCATATTTGATACCTGCACCTCCTTTCTTTAAGGGAACACTATCATACACTTTTTACAAGTCCCCAAACGTGATATGCACTTCTCCATTAGTTTTGACTTTATTTCGGTATTTTTTTTAATGCAGAATATATCTATGCAAGAGCGACCTACCCTGAATCATCCCTGTTCTTCCTTTTTTTAG
This sequence comes from Pissodes strobi, assembly GCA_016904865.1. Lineage (NCBI taxonomy): Eukaryota > Metazoa > Arthropoda > Insecta > Coleoptera > Curculionidae > Pissodes > Pissodes strobi. The sequence goes on from MU181967.1 coordinate 371,258, forward strand.
AGGGTGGTAACATTGCCCTCTCAGGTATCGAAATATCTTTCCATAAAGTTGACCTACTTAGTGGTTGCTGATATATTACGGTAGTTTTCATATTTCCTTTGGTCGACCTTTGATGTACAATGTCCTCCATTTCTCTGATAATTGATGGTTATTTAAATAGAAGTTAAAAACAATGGTAAGCGTTCTGTATAATATTTCCCATCTGTTTTTGAGTATGTCTTTGGAACGCAGGGTTTTCCGCTTTTAAGGCATTCCTGCTTATTGTATGAATGTCTACTTTTGATTCGTTTAGATTGCTCCGTACCGTCATTATATAAACCTTTATAGTATTATGTTCATTAATTTGGTTGCACTATTTGATGTTAACATTATACCTGGTTTGTCTCTTGGTGCTAATTAATTTCCAGCCCTTCGTGTATTTCGTTTTATTAAATGCTTTCGATTTGCAACCGCGTTTGTTAATATGGCTTGGTACTGAGTTATTTTAGGAAGATTTCCTTTTTCCCACTAACTGCTTCCTCAACCCTATCGATCCTTCGCATCTTAGTACTCTTTTTTTCTGTTCTGTCCTCAGTACTTCATTGGCTTTTGCATGTATGTTTTAGATATTATGTTCGTGTCTAGGTTTGAAGCTGTTGTAAGAATCAACTAAAATTATTATTTTTTTAAACACAATGTTCATCATGACAATACTTATATCTATTTACAAGATGTTGATGAACTTGTGAGGTAAAATTCATTACGAACGATAAAATGTTTAAAGAAGAAAAATTATTTTTATGACTAGCTAACCTAAGCAAATGATATTAATATTGACCTATTTCAAAATATGTAATAATAATTTTAGATGATGCGAACTTTATTTTTTACTATTTTATTCCCGCCCAGGGACACTTTTATTTCCGAAGTTAAAAACCATTTATAAAATTAAATAAAATATTTCTAAAAGTGAGAATACATGTATTAAATTGTAAATACTGAGTGAGAACAGTTAATTAAAATTTCAGGGACATTACATAAGCCGCCTTAAGTTCAGTTAATGGATTTGTGTGGCATATTATGAATGGTGCACAAAACCAAACCATTGAAGTTAGCAGAGAAATCATTGAAAAGTGACCCTTGTATGACTACAGTAAAGCTTACCTATAGGGTGAAGATTTATTAGTTGCTATTATGACTAACTTGAAAACTTGTTTTAAGATCATTTAGGGGAAAGACGGGTAGCCGTAGGTCCCGTAGTCACTTTAATATGATTTAATTTTTTTTTCGAAATGCTGGGATAATAACACCTTTTATATTATAATAGGAAATAAGACGATTATTATCAAATAATTGACAAATTAGTTCGCATAAAACTTAATCTTAAATAGGTTATAGGTTTTATGGAAGAAGTTTTCCTGAAAATAAACGAGAGCCTTATTTTTGACTTAAAAATATTTTTCTTTATAAAAAAAATTGAGAGAGTCTACTAGTACTCGAGACACTGATGTGTAAACAGGTATCCTCTATACCGATATCATCGACATGAAAATCTAATGCCTCCTTAGGCCGCGTAACGCCTAAATATAGGCAACCACATATTGGACTTGGTTGCCTAAATTCTGGCGTTAGAAAGAACCTAATAACTGCGCATGGTTACGATGTCACATCCGCTTGCACATACCTTGTAAGATATTTACACATCAAAAATATTATTTTCTTCCAGACTTTTAAACCTAAGCTCAGCCGTAAGCGAATGCGACAATCCCACAGTTTGGGTTAGTTTGGAAATTTTTGGGAATCCTCTATGAATAAACCTCAGAAAATATTTTCAGTAGGTGACTCATAAAGCTAATCAGTTGATATTTTCAGTCTTCTTTAGCTCTAAATTTCTTAGGTAATGTTAGAAATTAAAATGTTTAAAAAATATGGGATAGTGCTGACTGCAGGAAATAGCTCTGTTACCTGTTGAATTTCAGATTCATTCAAATTTTTATAAGATTGCCTCAGGACTTTGGGCGTTTTCTTATGTCATGCCTTACCACTGCTTGTAATTTTCCTATTGTAAAGCGCATTCCTGACTCTCAGTAGGTAGTACTAATAGCTATGAGGCTAACTATTTATCATCTGACCCTCGATATGACCTAACTTCAAATATCATGGTTTGGCTGTCTAAAAACATTTGGAAAATGAAATATATTTTTTTTCTAAAACATCTATTATACTATTCTACCTCCTTCACATAAAAAGTTTTTTTAATAAACAGGTGGCAATCGTATACAGATAGATTATGAAAGAATACAGTAACAAAATAAATGAAGCATTGGAATCAAATGTTTTAAAGGATTGTTAAGGTTCGATGGAAATGACTTCCAATTCGTTTATAAAATTCATCAGTTGCATCAAGACCAAATTAGTGATCTACTATTGATAACATATAAACATTTAATGAAATACGCAAAAGCATAAGGTATATGTTTGAAAGTACTTCTGGTATAAGAATTGATATACCTTATTGGTCTTCATATTGTAGAAGCTTTAAGAAATATTCAAAATCAGTATATATTACAAATGAAGTTTTTAGCTGTCTTTGGAAATTTTCAAATTGGAAAACATTTTCTGGAACATGTTGACCATAATGATTAACTTTTTTTCATTTGTAGGGTTTTTGTAAACAAAAAATGATTATAAGAATTTAACTAGTGATTATCTAATTTTTCTTTGGAAATGAAATAAATGGAATATCCATCACAAAAATATTTTTTATGTTATTAATTTAAGCTGATTCTAATTCAGACATACCTTTAATCTAACAATAATGATTGTTTATAACATCACTGATCAGCAGCAAGTTTACATGTGTCAGAAGTTGTCAGTGGTATAATAGAGACGACCTACCACTTCACATTTTAATTTATTGTCTTCACAAACAGGTTCTAACCCATAGACGTTCAGTGAAATTTCATTTAACACCTCAAACTTTCTTATATATTTTAATTTTACTGGGAAGTCTATTCCCTTAAAATAAGATGATCGAAGAAATTGGGATATGAATTTATTCTATCAATACTACTGCATGCAGGAAACAAAACACTTATAATACTCCATCCAAAACAGTATTAACTAATATTCTTGTCATTAATAATAATTATAGCATTTCTAAGTGCTATTTGATCTGGTTAAAAAAATGTTTAAAGTTTTTCCTTAATTATAATTAAAAGATCATCATATATATGACTAAGATCTATTGTTATTGTTGTGTTAATAATCCTATTTTTAGTATTTGATTTCAATTGTTTCCTTAGATTTTAATAGAAATTGACCAAATAATTCCAGGTTAATCTTAATGGATCCATATTTAATAGGGAAAAACTTTTGTTTAACTTCAGTAAAAAAAATCTTCAAAGTCTACATACTTTTTTGATAAAAGCAACGCAAACCTGTTTTTAAAAGCAAATGTTATAATTTTTTTACTATTTCACTTTTATGGATGTTTATCTAAAAGTCTGCCTTTAGATTTTTTTTCTTCATGAATAAGTATCTGTACATCAGAACCGGATGGTCGAAAAGGACATGATTATGTTTTATGTCTCTACCTATGTGTTTTTTTTCATAAAACTCCTATAAAATCAGTACACTGAAACATTTTAGTAGTTACTCTGACCATAGAAAGCTTGCACTGGTCGATGAGATTGTATGCCTGTTTTTGTGCATGCATGCATTAGGTCATTGGTGGGGGGTAAAAATGGGGGGCTGAGCTGGATGAAATTGAGTAGAAGTTAGATTACGTAATGGGGATAAAGTGGAAAGTAGGTCTAATTGGTCCCCAAGGTAAGGTATTTGTGGTGTGGTAGGGGATAACAGTGTTGTAGGAGATATCGTAATCACTACAGACCATTAGGGTTAAGCCAGAACCGGCTAACTTTAACTACCACTCTCATGAGGCTCCGCTCGATAATATTTAATATGCTCATTTCTATATTTTGACCAGTTTTCCATTATTGATCTTTTGTGAATAATGGTGATTGAGTGATCATCTACTAGTCGTCCATTAATTTGTGTTCGATTTATAAACACAAGCAACTAGCTGCACGTTTGGATGAGCGTGGAAACTAGCGTGCATTTGCCGAAGAGCTTCTATTCGATTCACTCGACTTGAATCTTTCTTTTGCATTCTTGATTTTTTTTTATCTGGTTTTGAAGAGGTTTACATTCGATTTCATCAGTATTTATAAATGATTAAACTACTCGCCTTGGTTTCATAGTTACTGATCAGAAATAAGTTACGTTCCATACATAAAATTCATATTATTATAGTATATTTATACAGTCAGGGATATTCTCTAATTAAAACATCTCCCAATCTTTGCTAATTTTCAGAATTTCATAACCTACTTCGGCTCCCCTTTTCATCTTTCAATATCATAAAGAGCTAGACCTTTTACGAAACGAGAAATAAATTATTTTACATAAACGCCGAAGAAAATTCCTACCTTTTGTCTTTTACAGCAATGCCCTCTTGGCAGACAGGTTACCCATACTATAAACATAACAAATGACAACCGCCGTAACTTTTGATCTTCTTGGCTCAAATCAAGTCGAGATATAAAATATAGATGAGTTTCGCATGAAGTGCCAAGTTATTTATGGATTTTGTGTAGTGAATTTTAAACAGATTTGATATCAGCTTTCGGGTGCTGAATATTTTATTTGAGATTCTGCCTGTGGCGCAAATTTATCATAGAACTATATATTCGTAAGAGAAAGTATGTATTCTAAAGTTTATGACTATTTCTACAGCGGCATTTAGTTATTCTATATATTTTTGTAAAAAGTATTATGGAACAAATTAACATTAACTTATTAGCGATATAGGCAGCTCATGTAGCGAAGGTACGTATTTGGCATTTCGATTGAACCTAAAAATCTAAAACCTCACGAGCACCGGTATTTCTTTTTATTTGTGTATAAAACTAAAAAAAACAGCAGTACGATTGAAAATCGAGAATACAACGAGTACTATAATTATGTCGAGGTATTATAGTTTCCTACTCCCAGTGTCTTTGTAACATAGAATTTTCGATATTCTTGTACCGGATTGATTGGAATAATAACTTCAAAATAGACACACAAACATAGGTGAATTCGGAGCAAGAATCATGTTACGGAATTGTTAAAATCAACTTGAAATGATGCAGTGTTCGCAGAAACGGATATATTTTAACATCCGATTGTACTCATATAAAGAAGAGTAGAGTTTATATATACATAGAGCGCTAGAGTTTATTGAGTATACATATGTTTTTATGTTTAAAGAAAGGAAAACCTTCAAGATTGACATGCGCTTTCAGAATTTATTGAAAGCTTTTATTTATCCTATTTACAAATACCAATTTTGACTCGGTATATCATAAACATAAATTGTTTTTAGTGAAGCAAAAAAAAAAAAGATGTTTTAGGTAATCTAAAAACTTTTCTTATAAAATCTGCTATTTACGTTTCAAACTTGTAAGTGCAATGGCCCGTTGCGTTAGTCGACGTTGGTTTGCTTTAAAATAGCTTTCATCTCTTAGTTTTGTGTAAAATGATTAAAGTTGTATTCTTTGTCATCGTCCCCGTGGGTCAAACTTCTCATAGTGTGAAAAATACAGATTGCGCTCGAAAGAAGACTTTTGTATCTGTTCATTTCAATCAGCTGGTTTTCCATGTATTATTTTAGTTCTCGGTTTCTTACTGCTCATCTATTTGGTTTTGGAAAAATATTAGTTCTCTTTGCTATGCGAACAATCTCGTTGATATGTCTCAAGCGTTGTATCAGTTGTTTGTTTATTAATATTCTTCTATTGGCGTCAGTTAGATGCCTAAATCCTTCAACGTTTTCTGGTTTTAAAAGAGATTTCAGTGTGTACTATTTACTTATACCAAATTACTGCATATTTTTTACATAAATTTGACATATTGCATCACCTGAGGCATCACCAGATCAGTAATGTTTCGTATAAGTAGCTTCAATATTCTAGTCAGGTGTCACTATAAATAAATATGCATAATTCGCATGGTCCTGATGACAGGATTTATATATTCAAATTTTACGGCCGGCCAAAAATTAAGGCACCTCATTCTCCCGGATTCGCTGTGCCAATGACTACATGTTCCTAGTGTTCGCAGGATTTTCCCGAGAACGAGGGAATCATTTGGCTAATTCTTCCCAGTAAAATTAAACCTTCAAAATGAACATTTAGGGGTAAAAATCAACAGTGCGATCCAAGCTTTTACTACGCCGTGATACTGTGGTCATAAAGCAGAAAACGACTTTTAGCGAAAGGCAAGGGTTGTAAAACTCGAATTTTAATGAAGGACCAGAGTGCATTAGTAGGCATTTCTATTCATTCGATGCGCCACTTTAAACTTTGGAAATTAAGCTTAATTTTACTGAAAAATAGAATACGAAATGGAGAATTATACTTGCCGCTTGTCACGAAATAACTGCGACAATACCTTATAATTACGAATGATTATTGCCGAAGCTCTAGCTAATTTAGAAAGTTTTATATGACGGAGATACGCTTCATATTTTAGCTAAGAGACTATTAAAAATTAAAATTGTAATTATTAGTGTTCTTGTGTAAGAAATCTGTAAATAATCTGAGGTACCTAAATATTTATTACTATCTCCAAAGTAATTATTTTTTATGATTTTAAGGCAATAAATAAATAACTTAACATTTAAATACTAAGGTAACTTTTGACTAAGTTTCGCAAAGCAAGAATATTTGCATGCATAGGTGCAACAACGGGTTAAAGTTTCCATTAACGTGAAATAATTCACCCAATGGAATTTCGACCCACGAGAGCTTCCGTTCATTGGGTAGGGATTTCTTTTGCATTATTTATTTATATTATTGGCAGAATTTGAGAAAATAAAGACAATTTAAAATTACTTATATCTTAATAAACGACTTTATAATATATTCCGAGTCAACTTCGGGTCGACGAAAAGACGCACAGCTCTCTGCTGAATGGAATCCAGCATCTTTAGGGTGTGCTTAGGTGCGGCACCCCAGATGTGTGAACAATATTCTAAGTACGGTCTTATTTGCGCATTGCAGACCAAGAGCAGCTGCTGCGCTGAATACAGTTTTTGCTGCGAAATAGCGCACCATGCTTCTACGAGGTTGATTTTGCGATGTTAGCAACGTGGTCAAGCCAGAATATATTGCGCTTGACCGAAACACTAGGGATCGGCAAGACAAGAAATCTCGTCTTGATAAGTAATTTCTTGTCTTGTCTTGAAATATTTTTAAGAAATAAAAGAAAAATCTTGTCTTGGCCATTTCTTGAGAGTTGATGTCTTGTCTTGACTCAAGAAATCTTGAAATTTCTTGATATCTTGGCAAAAGGGACAAAAGTCACAAGAACACTACCAGCATTCATCAAGTGGAGACCAAGGACTTAGAAACAAAAAATGTTGCGACTTTTAAAAAATCAAAACAGACAAATCAAGTAACAAAAAAAAATACAAAGTCGCAAAATGCTTATGTGCTTTGAACAGTTTAGGAAAACTGTGTACCTTAAAACGAAAACACTGGAACTTCAGCCGAACATTGAAAGCATAGCATGGTAAGCTGTTTTACAATGACTTTCCGCACGAAAAGTTCAAAACTGTCACTTCCCCGATTAATGCTAATATTGCCAATAGTACATCCGATGCAAGCCCAAGTCAAAGTACTGTATTAAATTGGCTACATTCAAGGCAAAGTAAAAAAAATCTAAGTTAAACTATTTTTAGCTCTGTTGTTAGAAAGCCTCCATTTATAATATGGGCTTTCTATAGGGCGAGACCAATCGGGAGAAAAACTTCGCAACGGTACGTCGGATAGCTCTGAAACTTATACCAATCGATTTGTAATCGAAAAAAAAAAATTTGATTTTTTGTCTGTATGTGTGTATGTATGTATGTATGTATGTAT
>MU181967.1:384044-399367 GCA_016904865.1 Pissodes strobi
TAAAATGAGCCACTTTAGACATTTTTTGCAGATAATCAGGTTTCAAAAATGGAATACTATGGAGGGTCTTCGGTTCTAAATCACCATACTCATATAATAGTATTATTATTGTATATTCTACAAATAATAAAGTTGTTTTTATAGCTAACTAAAAAATTTATAATATTATGGTGTATAGGTCTCAGTACAGCGGTCCTGGAGATATACCTACACCCCAATGAAATTAAACATATTTCTTATTTAAGAGTTAGCCCTGGAAAAATTCTGGAAACTAAGAGAAATCTCTATCACAGCACACTTTATTTTTGGCCCTGCTATAATTTAATACAAAATTATCCTCTAATTTTCTTGCCAAGCCCAATTACGCTGAATTTCTTATTTATTAAATTTGGCAAAACTACGAAGGAACTTTATCAAGCCGCAAAATTTAGGTGCTCAAAGTCTCTTTTTATACCTCTTGGAGCAGTGAAATAAATCATTAAGGAGACATTATAAATTTAATCAAAAGGGTTGCTTGCCGTTTGCCGTGAACTTGCATTTAGCAAGCCATAAAAATAACAATTTTTTAACAAATGTAAATATTTTATGGTCAAAGTGACCGAGGACTTTCCCTCCCAGATTGTACATTATTTTGGAGCATTGAAGCCGTTTTGAACTTCCTTTCGTTTTTTACAAACTGCTATTTAGAATACTAATCCATCAGCTCTAGACAATAATGAAGATTTAACCTGGGATATTTGAAGCCAGTGTGCTACTAAAACAACACGGTATAGTTGTAGGACGGGAACCATTTTACTGGTCGATTTCACGCTAGCTGAAGGCGACGATGAAGTCACGTAAAAATTTCAGATTGCTTAAAAAAATTTTCGGCTTGAAGCAGCATTTTTATGGTATGGAGAAATAATCCTGTACAAGAATAAATAATTGACTTGCAAAATAACTTACACAGAATACCAATTCTTTTAATTTATATCCCACATAGATATTTTAACGGCAATCGACTGTAAAAAAGATAAACTTCCGTCGATAGATCAATTACTGGCAACCAATTTCTCCAACAGTCTCAATTAATTGCAAGCAAATACGTCTCTTCCTTTCAAATATAAAACGCATTATAGCTTACTAGACTAGTAATAAAAGCAGTGCTATAAATATCTGTAGAAATACGTATTTACAAATTTAAGCATCGGTAAGTACAGAAATGTTTCCTAAATACACATTTGCGACTCGCAGACGAGACGTTCTGTATGCTGAATGTACTGTTCGTTTGATGTAGTTAGTATTAAATTAGTGGCCTCTCTAATCGAGGAAATTCATGAAATACTGAATACTGCATAAAGGGACATTATATATTCCAGGTTACAACGCAAGCCTGATACTAATTTGGCAGCTTCCTCTGTATAAGCTAAGCAACGTAATCGCTTCTGTTGAGATAAGCTACATTTGTTCCATCGGATTTATCGAAAAGCTCATCGCAAATGCTATTGACTTATCCCTAATTGATTTGCAAGTAAAGTGGTAGATGACATTGGCAGCAAAGTAAAACTCGATTAAAATTTTAAGTAGATAAGATACTATTTTAACACAATTGCAACATCAAAAAAAAGATATTTTTCGGCCAAAGTTATAAAATACTTTCTGAAAATCATATCACAAACTTGCCACATCATATTTTCCAATAATACCAGGAGATAACCTCACAAAATTCGTTTCAAATTCGTTTTGCCAAACTCTATAATAAAAAGTAAATTAGTATTTATATCCATAAAACATAAAAAAAAAATCTCCAAAGATCGAAAACCGATTTAACCGCTCTTCGTGGAAATAAATATGAAGTTTGATCTTTCATTGCCTTAAGTTCAATATCCATCAAACTTGAGTCCGCTATATACTAACACTCATACATATACCACGCACACACCATGACTCTCCCGTACTTTCACACAATTTATGCTTCTACCTGCAGAGTTAATCAAATCGTAGTTATTATTATGACAAGGCGAATCTCAAAATATGGCGAAAATGAGTTCTACCCATGTACAACTTTGGTATAGCTTATATTTCATTATAAAAGATTTCCAAAATGAACATACTTATCTGAGATTAGCTAGGAAACAAAAATATAACTAATATCGAGATATAGTGATGAGCGAGACTGGACTTGGTCTTGCGGTCTTAGTCTGCAAGACCAAGACCGAGCAGTGTAAGACTTATACAAGAACAATCAGCTAGCTTCTACACTCCCTTACCGACGAAGAGCGCGCGCGAAAAAATGGCAGGTGAGTAATATATTATTTTATAGGGAATAGTCTTTCTATGGGACTTTCCTCGTAGTATTTAGTTGAGTACTTTTTATTGTTAAATGTTAAACACATTTGTGCTGAAATGTAAATAATTGTAAAATGCACAAAAAAGCTAATAATTATTAATAATAGTACTCTGGAAGTTGGCTTGTTCCATCGAAAAACCCGCTATTACCAGTGTGTTTCTTGCAAAGTTCACATTCGCAGTGAGCATTAAATTTTATTGATTTGGTTAAAATTAGTACTTAAAATGACGTATCCTCTTAAAAAGGGTTGAAATTATCTCACTTTTCTTTCAGAATAATTACTGTGCTAGAGCTGCCGCGTGCTGTCTTATAACACATTACATCCAAAATCAGACGTGTCTCGCGCTTAGACAATTTCCTGAAAGAGGATCAGTGCTAAACAAAAAAGAACTGTTGAAAAGCCTGTAAGAAATGAAGTTGCAGTTTTTGGTCATACGACAACCACTGCCATACTGAGCACGAGGAAAATGTCCGATATATTGTGTGTAGAATCATCCAGCCAATTTTAAAGCAGCAAAAGTTCAACCCCCTAAAAATTAAACTGCTTCATGAACTTAATGAAGACGATTACGATATGTGAGTTAATGAATGAAACAATCATTCGCTATCCACAATTTATTTATAACATTTTTCCTAAAAGTTGATGTTAATCGACATAATTGTAGGTACCAAGGTAGGTAGGTACTGATCGGATTCCAACCCTAAAATTGTTAGAGAAGTGCATACACTGAGAGAAAACTTTATTATAGCATCAGCTAATCTAAACCAATTAAGGCCAACAAAATATATTCATTACAATTACATAGGCGTCATAAATGAATTTTATTGTGGCTAATAGAGTTCTTTTGAGAAACAATCTTGAGCCGTTAATAGATTCATTTAAAAAAACATTAATTAGTTACCGGAATAAGGAGCTTCTTAAGAATTAAAAAGTTACGTTTTGAAACCAATAAGGTATCGTTTTTAATCTTTAGCTATTAACAGGTAACTGATTAGCTGTTACAAAATAATATTTCTAAAATATCTTTTTAAAGTCCTGCGGACGCAAAGCTACCAAATAGCTACAGAAAATATTCTCGACTATCTTAAATAACATTTAAAAAAATAACTTCAATTGTTCTTTAAAGTCCGTATTATAGTGGATACAAAAATATTTTAATTACAAAAATGTTTTTCTTTGTGGTTAGCATCAGTTCATCAGGACATTTGTTTCCGCCAAATTACAACCTACAGCTATTCAAGAACCGTGCCAATCAACATCTACGCACACACACCGCCCGCCGACTGGCATAGGATCGCCTTTTATGTGTATGTCATTGCCATAAAAACCCAGCTTTAAAGAATACCATTGAAGAAGATGACAGTAATTTGTAAATTTCCAGCAATATGAAGCACCCTCGTAATATGCGCTTCCTGTAAGGCAGTTTCTGGATGAAAATTTTCCAGGCAGATAGATTGGGAGAAGAGGGCATATCAGCTCGCAAGGTCTCCTGCTTTGTCACCAATGTACTTTTTGCGTACATTTAAAATCTAAAATTTATGTAACCACACCCCATAATTGTTTACGAGACTTGCGGCAACGAATAGTGTACGAGTGTCAGCTAACCTGAAATGCTCCATAAGGTTCGCGAACTTATATTGGAGGTTAAAATTTTCATCGTTTACTGCATTGACAAAAGTGGTAGGAAATTTTGTTACTTTTACATTTATTTATTTTTCCATATTTCTCACGAACTACTCAATCCATTCCAAAAGAAGATATCACTCACCCCCATTTATATTTAAGATTTTAAGATTAAACGCCACCCCGTCGTTAAAGTACGAGCAAAGGAAGTGCACATATGGAATAAATGTGTCCTTCTGAAAACTAAGATTTACGTGTCCGAGCATGTATTAATTTATTTATTTACAAGGAAAACAACCGGGATGGATTTCGATATGCCACCCTGTATAATATTTAATACAATTTCTAAATGTCTTTTATTTTTTTGATACTTGCACTTGAGTGCACAAGATCCATTTAAAAATGATATGGTTTAAGTGCAATAATGAAAATGAACATATAGTTGTTCCATTAAATCGTTCTCCTGAGTAGTTATATAAAACGCAAGGTACGCCTTTTCGTTACAAAGCCAACAAAAATAAATAATTTCCACATTACACACTGGGTATGGAAAATCTATAAAAAGTTAAAGATTATCGTCATAGTGAAAGTTGCAAGTACGTCAAAATATAAAAAATAATATTCTTTTCATATTATAGGAAAATATATTCGTGCTTATATGACAAAAGCATGCCTTTTCTACTTGCTACATAAAAACTTCATAGTTAGATCATTTTCTACCACAGTATTATCTTACAAAAAGGTATACACATAAGTTGTTACGTAGGGCGGGCGTACCTGCAAACTTCGTCTTTAAAAAAACATAGTAGATAAATTGATTAAACTTATTACGTGATCGATAATTGGATAATCTTTACGTTGGAATGATAACACATCACTGCTATGCGTCTGAATGTGATAAAGGAAACGGAAATACTTCGATAAATATATTTTTTAAATTACTAATAAATGGAAAATTAATTTTCATGACGTAGATGTTCAACTGAGAAACATCACGTCACGTTTGACGGTTTCGACATTACTTCGCATCCTGCATCTAGACTCTAGACTTGTAATTTATCCTATCTGCATTAATGCAGGATTCACCTATTAATACGTCTATTTAACTTGCAGTCTAAACACATACAAACTGGCGGCTCAGTCACGTCAGGATATTTAGTATTTAGACACCACTAAATACAACTCGACGCCAAGGCGTCTGCTAATATCTATAGACATCTTTTGTTTACCGTAGACATTGTTCTTGTTGAATATAAATTGAGCGCTTTTGTCGTAGTTAGTATCGGTGGTTAGATAATCCATTATTATTGAATAGGAAGACGAGAACAATCAAACAATATTCATAGAATTAACTGCTAATACAGACGATGTCTCGACGACGATTTAAGTATTTTAGATATTAAAAATTGCTTGTAGAACTAAAATTTAATCTACAGTGTGTCCAAAAAAGTATGCAACATATGGGAAACTTTTTTATTATTGGTTTGTCAGAAAATTGTATTCTTGATATAAGTTGGTGCTTGCCCTAAAACAGTAAATGAGTATTTCAAATTTTCCGTACTGCTTTTAGTGCGGGCGCAAATGTAATTTTTCCGAAATCGCGTCAAGAGTAAAGTACCTTAATTTATAAAGATACAGCAAAATCTTATAAGGAAAAGTTCTTCCAAATTAAAAAAGTAATCTAAATATGAAATTTGAGTTAAGTACATCAACTTTTAATTTTTCTTTTTTTTTCTCGATTTTTTCTTAAACGTTACGCCACTGGAGAATGTTTTGTTCTTTTGTTATTAGTATACTTGCCAAGTAACTTCAAAATTTATTTAAGATAGAAATTAGTTACATAGTTGCATAATGTTGCAGTTTTTCCAGGGATAATAGCCAGTTTAGGTATCAGTGTGTTGCAAACACATTTAAACACTTTTGATTCAAAATTTTTTCCACTCAAAATTATGAATAGACCCAACTCTTTTCATTTCATGTAAAACAACTAATAATTTATTTATCTTTTGCACCCGATGAGTAAAGTATGCCCAAGTATCCTAAAAAGCCATATAAAATATTTGGTCTTGAAGAGTAGGCCATGCATTGGGAATAAAAACAAATAAATAACAATAATTTTACTTCGCTCTGACATATGAAATTAATTGTTATTGAGTCAGTCGTTCCGATTGTATTTTGTAATAATTATTGTGGACAATTATTTTGGACCAAAATTGTTTAAATGTGTTTGCAACACACTGATACCTAAACTGGCTTTTATCTCTGTATAAATTAAATTATTATGCAACTATGTAACTAATGTCTACTTTAAATAAATTTTGAAGTTGCTTGGCAAGTATACTAAAAACGAAAGAATAAAGCATTCACCGATGGCGTAACGTTTGACTAAAAAATCGAAAAAAAAGGGGAAATTAAAAATGTATGTACTTAACTCAAATTTCATATTTAGATTACTTTTTTAATTTGGAAGATCTTTTCCTCATAAGATTTTGCTGTATCTTTCTAAATTAAGGTACTTTAATCTTGACGCGATTTCGGAAAAATTACTCGTTTACTGTTTTAGGGCAAGCATCAACTTTTATGAAGAATAAAATTTTCTGAGAATCCAATAATAAAGAAGTTTCCCATATGTTGCATACTTTTTTGGACACACTGTACAAAGTATTAAGATATCTGAATGAGGGCTTCTACCTACACTTCAAAGGTGTAAAATGAAATTACAGCTAAATATGTTCTATATGGATGCCAAGAAGATCAACAATACAAGCCAAAGCAGGATTCACTCTTAAGAAAGCTATTATAGATAACTTAATATAAATTTTGGCTTAAAACCTGGTTCCTAAAATGCTTCAAGAACCGTCCGAAAACATTTTTTCATGTTCATGTATCTTGTAATTTGCAACGAAACGGTTAGGTTCAGCAATTCAAACAAAAAGTACCATTTTTTATAAACTTTTTTATTGTCTTTAAAAGAGCTTATCAATTATTGTATTATGTGCTGAAACAAAAGCGAAAAAGTTATGCGCAAAATAAATTTTTGGTTCTTGGTAAAGTGCCCATATCTTACTTATTTGTTAAATATCAATTTAATCTAACTATGTATTCCTAAAAACAGAAATAAAAAAATTAGTCTTTGACAGATTCTAAGTTAAAAACTACAAATTTCGACTTTATTATATAACTTAAAAATTATGACATGCCAAATCACCTCCTCAAATCTCGCAAAGTATACTCCTTTGCAACCAAATGCTCATATTGGTTTTAAATGTTATGGAAACACATCATCTAGAGCTGCCTAAAGTTTGGATTTTTAGCTCATGCTCATAAATTTTTAAAACTCACCAGAAATTTACTCAGAATCATTTCATTATTTGATGAAGTTTCTTTGAAATTTCACAATGGTAAATATTGATCCCAAATGACTGGTACCAAAAACTAAGCACAAGCATCACACCCTCTTAGCACGTTGAACATATATGGAACAAAAATATTAAGCACGCGCTGCGTTTATTAAAAGCCGTTTGTAGCAAAAGCATTTAGATGTTCGTTTAGTTTAGCCTTCCAGCCACAGATCAAAAAAGAAGCATTTGCTAGCAGTATTCTCGGAAACTGTTATAGAATATTTGCAAAAGCTTATACCGAGGCTTATAACACATGCCCAATGCAATTGCTGGATTACTTTTATTCACATATTTCCCATTTTCCTTTAGCGAATGAAACCGGGCTGGCTAATTTAATATTAAAAACATAATTTTATACAAATGTGCGAAATTGTAAATCCACAATTAATAAAAAACAACAAAAGGAGTACCATTTTCTCAGTAATATATTTGACTGTCGGGATAGAAATTTTATTTTTGATACCCCGAGAAAATATCACTGCAAATAGAATAATAACAAATATAATTTAAGTTAAATTTAATTAGTACAATAAAACCTAAAACCGCAACGTTCATTTTCAGGAGTTGCCGAAACACAACAGTGCTTAGGAAAATATTTCATTATAAAGTTTTGATTGCTAAATTAAATTCTGAATTTTGTTGGAGATTTAGCTGGAGCAGGTAAACATGCAAAAGTTTTATCATTATTTTGTTGATACCTATGCCAGGAAAGTTAGAATTAAGTTAACAGAAATAGTGAGTGACCAAGCGGAGGCCAACGCAACAATGATTATATATGTATATAAGTTTATTCATGTTAAGAAGTGACTTATTAAAAATTACAAATATTTTCACAATCAATCCAAACACCCTGAATAATATTGCAGATTATAAAAAATCCCATGCATATTACAAATAGCAAACTTAGATTCACTTTAAGCCCCTGATTTATTAGATTAATTGAAAATATCTGCAAAAATTCAAGAGCATGTATCAAATTACATGAATATACTGTCACCTAAACTTTTTACAGTGTTTCTGGAATATATGTTTAGAAGGCTGAGCATTGAGACTATGGGTATAAATATAAATGGCGAGAAGCTGAGCTACCTAAAATTCGCAGACGATTTTGTTTTGCTGAGCGATAGCATCGATGGAAAAACCTAGTATGTGACTAAAATAGTAGTGAGCGAACATATATCAGTGAACGAAAATCACGTAACAGGTCTACTCTTATAAATATCCGGAGCATGAAATGCGTATAGGAGAACCAAACTTGCGAAATAACCAGACGAATAGGGCTTGTCTGGGCATCATTTGGAAAGCTCAGTCATATCCTCAGGGCAAGCAGACCGATCTGCCTGAAAAGAAAGGCGTTCAGTCAGTATATCCTCAGTATTCTTACATGGAGCAGAAACTCTGACACTCACTAGAAAGTTTGCTGAAAAGATAGAGTGGCGGCTTTTCCTTGAGGGATCGGATATCAAATGAGAGATTATGCCAAATCTCTGGTGTGACCGATACTAACGGCTGCAGACAGCCTGCAAAACACATCCTAATCACAGATACCGGCTGACGAGCCAAGTGCTTGCGCGCGCATCACAAACACATGATGTGTTGCCTAACGTTTGCATTAGAATGTCTAATATTACACTTCACGCGTAGCACTCCGCTCGCTACGGGGGCGGAACCAACAACACTAACCAAAACTAACCCAAGGCATACCCAAAATCAAGAAAAAAAAACTGTTTACAAACATAACTTGCAACGAGGCTCGCTGAAAGCAATTCTCTGGACTATAAAGAGATCTATTTGACGAAATCTGTTTGTGATGCGCGCGTAAGCCCAGGACTCGTCAGGCGTGGGAATGCTTTTTGCAAGCTGTATTTATCCGCTAATGTGGCCAACGCGATTGAGAAAATAACAACACTGAAGTGGAACTGGACAAGAAAGATCCTGGAGTGGATACACCAAGACGCCTTTAGAAGCAGATGGCACCTGCCGACGTATTGAGAGGAACTGGATGAGTGCAGCACAGGTTCGGAAACGATGGTACACTCTAAGGGAGGCCTGTGTTTAGCAGTGGACGCGGATGTGCTAATTGATGATGATGATAATGATGAAGCCCTGTCGAAGCTATACGGTTGACAAACTGACTGTCATTTTCCTATCTTAGTTTTTAATAATCTATTCTCTGACGTCAATTTACATAAAGTTATAAAGCAGAAAAACTCGTATTTCAATTCAAACTCGAAGGGATTATAAAGTGAGCAAAAAATATCACTATTCAAACTTCAATATTTCAAAAACAGTTGAATTTAGGTGTAGAGAATGCTGCATGAAATCCAGAATTGAAGTTATTTTTTAAAAGATAGATCGTGGCCTACTATTGTCGTAAAGCAAACCTGTTAAAGTTTTCTTTTTTATCAGGTATTACAATAATACACTAAACGTGAATAACTACTATCACTTATATTGAGAAAAATTTCGTCTTTAAGAAATACGTAAACGGTCCATTTGTAGTATACAAACAATTCAGTGGTGAATATGCTGGGACCTGGGAAACTCTTAGAAGAGAGAAGAATAGTTAAACAAGGAAGGTTTTAAATTCAATAAGTAATTTAATGGGTTTATTATCTAGGTTCATTAGATATTTTGATACCATTCGTGAAACCCTTTCTATGAGGAATACGCTCGTCTAGCCAGATGTCAGTTACAAGGTGTCAGTTTCCTGGAACAATCGTTAACTTGTTATTTCCTTATAACCTCCATATTAGATCTTACTTGCTTTAAAAATACCATTTTTTAGCATTTCAACGATGTATCATAAAGCATAAAAGTGAATTTAGTCACAAAAATCAGAAACAGAATATTTCAATAAACATGGCAATATCACGCAATAAGACTACAAAATATTATTTATTTAAAAAATAAATGCCATTTTTGCATAGCCAATTTCTCTTTTTAGCTAAAAATAAAATTAATGGTATACTCTAATAATAAAAGGAACAACGAATTATAGAATGCAACAAAACCAATAATAAATAACAATTCTAAAAAAAGAAAGTCAAAATTGAGCATTAAAAGTTAATTGTTGTAGAACTGTTATTTATTACTAGTTATTTAGCATTTTGAATTGCGATTATTATTTTATTCTTAATTAATTGTTATTATTTACAGTTACAGTTTAACTTTTAAATCTAGTCGAGGCATGGCTTACCTATATGGAGTTGGTATTCACCAAGAAAAAAAAACTTAGCAATGTAAAAATGCCATTCAACTGATAAATGTCAACTTTGTTAAAATACAATTTTTTTTGTTTTTATTACTAAATTAAAATGTTTGAAAATAAAAAATTATCGTTTTAAATGCATTCAATATAACTTCTGCATGAAAACATGTTGATTTTAATTCCAAAAAGCCGAAACGCCCTAGCTTGATCAAAAAATTGTATCAGATGAAAGCATGTTTTTGCAGATTTTAATTTTCTTTGTAAAAGAGAGATACAAGATGTTTTTTAAAGTGGCAACATTTTAATTGGTTCAAAACCATAATCAAGTGGAATGAGGATAGAGTCGCAGGAATTGGTAAAAGCTTTTCTCAGTAAACTATCCTTCTATCTATTATAGTTTCGGAGATCCCCAAACATTAACCAGCAATAATTTAGGACACATTGTAAACAGTTCGTTCATAAATCCACCATTTACTTAAAAAACCCGAAATACGTCAGAATCGATATCTTGTTCATTTTTTAAATTTAATTTGCTGTAGCACACATCTGTTTATTTAGAAGAATTAAAAACAACAATAAATAATATCTTAGGTTAAGTTACTGTCAGCCCTTTATAAAATATTAATTAATCAGACGAATTAATAACACGGTTATACGATAATTTAAAGTAGATGATGACATGTTAATTGCAATACTATTTGTTAAATGTGCCATTTATAATGTAATATTAGTTATAACATTAGTTTGGGTTAGTATGGTTTAAACCGAAATGTTTGGATTAAATTCTACCTTGGATTGGACAAAGAATTCTAATCACAGCTTTGCAGACGACAGCTCTCTTATATCCTTATTCAGTTCCCAACGCGAGCGAGAAAATCAGATTGCCATCATCAATGAGGATATGAGCGCCAATGTGGAATGTGGTGAGGAAAACAATGTCCGG
This sequence comes from Pissodes strobi, assembly GCA_016904865.1. NCBI lineage: Eukaryota > Metazoa > Arthropoda > Insecta > Coleoptera > Curculionidae > Pissodes > Pissodes strobi. The sequence goes on from MU181967.1 coordinate 395,553, forward strand.
TTTAACGCAGGAAAGACTCCAACAGCTGTCTTCTCAAAAAAACGCAAACACCGCAGGACCTGACTTATCAATGACAGGACAAACACGGACTCTAGCCTCATCCATAAGCTTTCTGGGCATCAACGTAGAAAATAAAATGACTTGAAGTAATCACGTTACAAAAACGACAAGGCAGCAGCACAAAAATTAGAAGCACTCTATAAAGCACAAAAGTTGTATACAGGTCATCAGCTCTTACTGCTCTATAAGGCCCAGATAAGAGCATCCGGTACTGTTCTCATGTGTGGAGCTCGGCACCCAGACACTTGCTCAAGATATTAGACTCCACGCAGAGGAGAGCAGTCCCCCTTGTGGATGACCCAGAGTTGACTAAAGATCTTGATAGCCTTGAACATTGACAAAAAGTGGCGGACCCAATCTTTACTATCGATACTACTACGAAAGGTCTTCGAAGGATCTGGCACTTCTTAATCCGCCCAGAGTTGTGTCATACAGACACACCCCGTCAGACAGAAGCTGCTCATCAGCATACGATCGTTGACTATCAGTCAACGATACGATCCAGTTGCGAACACCTAGGACGTGGCTGCTGCAAGACTTCTTTGCCTAGAGGACCGCCTCGCTCTAGAATGGAATTTCGAGTAACGTCTTTCCAGAAAACAACCTAATGCGCTCCAAATTCAACGTCTCCTCCGCACACGCATCGCTCGTTGAGTGGTATACGATTTTCCTTTTATGTGTGTGTGTCGAACATAAAAAAAAACAGTATAACTGTAGAAAAGTCTTGAGGTTATCACACTGGCGCCACCCTGATGCTAACCCATCAATCACTTAATACAAAGGTATCGATATATTTATTCACTTACAACAGTCTCATCGAAACTGTATACTTGGTGCTATTCAAATACATCTAAGGATTATGTCATGCTAGGAAGAGTCAAGAGATACAAGAAACCGTTGTATGTCGACTTTTATATTATATCAGTTTATATAAGCTTGATCAATATTTGTTTATTCACAAAATTTCGATCAACAAATTCTAGTTGAAAAATAGTACCTATATTATAATATATTAGTTTTCTTTAGGACATTTTGTCACTACTGATGGAGGCAGACCAAGGGGCACAATAATTCGATGAGACAATTTTACGTGCAATTAAAGAACATCCTGGTACAACAATGACCATCGATATCGATTAGGCAATCAATCCAGCAGCACCGTATGGCAAATTCTATTTGAGCAACTTTTATACCCATATCATATGTAACGTGTGCAAGCAAGAATTTCAACCTCGTTTACAATTTTGCCACTGATACCACCAAAATGTCATTAATAACAGGAATTTCAATAAAACCATTCTTGATTACTGATGTAGCAGGATTTTGGCGAGACGGTATAAATAATTACCATAACACCCATATACGGAGAGAAGAAAAACTCCAAGCCTATATGTGCAAGAACAATTCTCTTTATATGTGTGAATTAAAATTAAGATTAAATAGTGAATCGTGCCTGAATTTCCTGCAAAGAGAATTGTCTGCCCTGCTAGAAGAGATGACTCTAAATGTACGTAATCAAATAATTTTAATGCACGATAGCTTTCATAGAAAGCATAGAAGACTTAAGAAATCGAATCGTAAGTGCTTGCGAAGCAGTAAGAAATAGGTCTCTAGTTTTCGCCAGAGTTCGTAGTTCAAGATCCGTGGAGTGAGGAGGTGGCCATTTTCAACATTTGTTGCAGTGTACCTTATGAGTTAACGATTCTTAAGGAATTGGATATTTACCTTTAGCACCTCGTATCTTGAAATGCATTTCCGGACCTATGCTCATAGGAACTTTTTCATATTGCATGAGGAAATATCCCCTGAAATACGGCCGTGCATTTTCGAGCACTCTGTATTTTGCAGCATTAATAATTATACATAAGAATATTTGTCAATTAATTATTTCAATCAAGTTAAATTTGTTTAGAAATTTTGCAACATTATTTGTATTTTTTCCTGTGAGGTAGGCCTGATAAGTTAAAAATTGGTAAAAAATGGTTGATATTAAAGCTAGTAGTGAAAAAAGTTTATTATGATGTATGTTCCATCTGCCTTAACTCTTAACCGGATTAAGGTATTAATTTTAAATCTGAAACACGTATTAGCCCATCAAGGAGTTAATGATGGTCTAATATTTAACTACAGAAATAGTGCTTCGTTCTCGTCTCGTCTCGTCTCGAAATTCGAGATCGATACCGAGACGAGACTAGGAATTATAACACGAGACCGAGACCGAGACTTCAAGGTTCGAGACCGAGAGTTTCGTCACGTCAGTCACGATAGTCTCGAGTGTTGAAATAAAAATAAGTTATAAGTAGGATAGTACGAAAATAATGGTTTGTTTTTTTTTAATTGTAGGTAACGGATAAAAAATAAAAAATATTCAAGTACACGAAAATCAACGAAATCTAGGAAAGTATATACAGGGTGTCACAAATTCGAGCCTCATCAATGGCATCTCGGAAACTAGAAGAGATACAAGGTCGGTTAAATTGAGGCAAAGTTGCGGAATTTGATGCTGATCAAAATGCCACCTTAAAAGTGTTAAAATTCCGAAGATATTTGGAAAAAAAAACGAATATTCTCGATTTCATTTTTATTTTTTATGACTCTATTTGAATAGATATATCAAAATAAATTTGACATTCTCATTGCTATTTTTCCTGTTCTACAAGATGATGTTATCAGATTTTCAAACCGACGTATCGTCTCCGAGCTGCCATCATTAACTTTTTTTTTAAATACGGCCCTGCATTTTTTATTACAGATTTTAAGAGATTCTAAGGTCCCAAAACCAATGATGTATCGAACTTGTTCGAAAAATTCATATTAATGGCATTTTTCATAAGAACTCATGTGTTAGAGAGAGGCAGAAAACAGATTTTTGGTATCATCAGGAAATCATTAAAATTATTTTTCCGAAAAAGTGCGATATATCATTCGTTCTGGCACATCAGAAGTTCTTAAAAACTGATATAAAAAAAATCCACTACTTTCTGTCTCTCTCTAACACATGAGTCCTTATGGAAAATGCCAATAATATGAATTTTTCGAATAAGTGCGATACATCTTTGGCTTTGAGACCTTAGAAGCTCTTAAAATCCGTGATAAACAACCCAGGGTCGTATTTAAAAAAACAAAGTTAATGATGGCAGCTCGAAGACGAAACGTCGGTTTGAAAATCTGATAGCACCATCTTGAAGAACAGAAAAAGTAGCAATGAGAATGTGAAGCTTGTTTTTTTATATCTAGTCAAATAGAGTCATAAAAATATAAAAATAAAATTAAGAATATTCGGTTTCTTTCAAAAATCTTCGGAAGTATTCGGTATTTTTAAACTTGTAAGGTGGCATTTTGATCAGTATCAAATTGTGCAACTTTGCCACCATTTAACCGACCTTGTATCTCTTCTAGTTTCCGAGATCCCAATGATGAGGCTCGAATTTGAGGCACCCTGTACAGAATTATTGGTCTTATTTTCAACGCCCATCTAGCTATTTTATTTTATACTTTAAAAAAATATATTAAATGCAAATAATGTAGCTAGTTGGATGCACTTTCTTTTAAAATTGAAATTTCATATACCGGGTGTCCCATAAGTAAGCAATAAACCAAACATACATTTTTTTAAATGAAACACCCTATGTTTTATTCGAATTTTGAATTACTCAAAAATTTCTAGGCATGTTTCATATACCATATCCTTCAACTGTTCAATTATTTTGATTTGAACATAAACATATAATTTTATGGTCCGATGAGTGTTTTTT